>CAEGAF010082868.1:0-44463 GCA_903067075.1 Micropoecilia bifurca | reverse complement strand
TATATAAAAGGAGAGGGCATGGTCGGTGGTGGGAGTTGATCGGATGCCTGAGTGAGTCTGGAAGGAGACCAACTCCAGAGAAAACTGCATCAAAGTCCGGATCAGCACCACGGACAGCGCCGAGCTATAACCGGAGCCCATGACAAATTAGCCAAAAATAAATAAATAAATGATGAAAACACAAACAAATAAACAATAATGGCTTAAAAAAGGAGAAGTCCTTCCTCCAGCAGCTTTGTTTACCTTATGCACCAGGTCTTCGTCGTAGCTGGGGGCTGGCGGGGTCTTCGCCTGGTTCTCTGTGTTCTCTCCGGAGCCGTAGCCGCTGTCGGGGTTGATCTCTGGGTATGCCGTCTTGTAGCACGCCGAGATCGGCTCCATTGACTCCATCCGCTCCATCCCGGACGTGCTCTCCCACCGCGCGCCGCTGAAACCACAGATCCGCGGAAAACCCGGAGAGGAGAGGGAGACAGAGAGAGCTGAGAAACTACGCACCGAACAGAACCACCCCCACGCAGCACCGCGGTCTCAGTGCTGTCGTCCTCCTCCTCCTCCTCCTCCTCCTCCTCCTCCTCCTCCTCCGGCTTCTCCCCGCTCCTAAATAAGCTCCTCCTTGGGGGTGAATCACTTTCTACATCACTTAACATTAAGAAGAAAGAAAAAAGAAAGAAAAGACGCGTCGTGATGGTTAACACGCACGACGCTTGACGTGGTGTAACAGCTGGGCGGAGGATGGAGAGCAACACAGTGAGTTGGAGATTGTGTGGATGATTTGGACGTTAGCATGAATGGAGGAGCCGAGGCTATGGAAAGACATTTGAGGATTTATTTGTATTTTCTTAATCAGTAGTTCCCTTGTATTTCGACTTGAGGACAACAAAATAACATTGAGAGGGAGTCGTGGAACTTACTGTAATGCTGTTTAACAAAGTGATAAATAATTTGTGACTGAAAACCATCAAACATTGACAGTTTAGTGACTACAGCAAAATATTACTGGTCCTTAATAAATGTAGCAGATAACTTCAGTTTTACATCTCCGAATATGATCTGTTTTTCTCCGTTCTTTAACTGAAGCTTGTCTTTATCCTGTCCAGTTTTAGGTGAATGACTTAAGATTCATCAGTGAGCAGCATTAGCTCCAGGTCACACACCAGAGAACGGCATCACTGATGGAGGGATAGCATCTCATATTGAGATAACTATCTCAGAATGAAATACTATTTTGTAGTATATCATTTTATCTCATTATTATATAGTGAGATATAGTATTATATCTCAATATAGTAATACTATCTCAATACAATGAGAAAACATCTCATTATATTGAGATAGTATTATATCTCATTGTTATAATAAGATGTAATAATATCTCATTATAGAATAATATAATGAGACATAATGAGATACTACAATATAGTATAATATATATTTATTTTTGGTAGAAACAGGCTTCCATGGGAAATAAAATTCTATCAGGGACTTAATTGCTCCATTGTTTGTTCTTGTAGGTTTAGTGCAGTGGTGCAGTGAATGGGAATGTTCTGTTAGAGATCTGTTAGTTTGTCTGAGGTAATACTGGAATGCTGGGACATTGAATTAAAGCAACATTCTGTCCTTGGTGAAATATTTTTCACATTTCCACTAAAATGTATCTGTTTTTTTATCATGTTGATGTTTATAAAGTGTACTTCATTAGCAATTAAAATAAACCAAAAGATTAATTGGAACATACTGTGATCACAGTACTAATATATAAAATATATGATGCTTATATAATTAGAAAACATTCTAAATATACTTTATATGTAATTCGATCACAAAAATGGTACACCTAAGATATAACTAATCAAGTTTATATTACATAAAAAGCCTTATGCTTAAAGTGTACAAAATGTACTTGTAGTTGTTCCAAAAAAGCACACTTAATACACTTAATTGTGATTTTCTACAATTTAATTGCATTTAAAATACCTAAAGTACAAAATTAGTTGTCCCAAGAATAACATGCTTCAAGTTAAATAATCCTTAACAAACTTGAAGTACACTGATGTTTAGAGTCATTTCAAATATGCCAAAAACGTACATACTTGGGACACTTATTTTTCACAATGGGTAAACTGACAAAAGTCGTTTTAAAATATAAACTAATGAAACATCCCTGGACCAAAATATGTTACCTCTAGAAAAGACAGAAAATTAATGTGAACACAACAACATGTTTAACTTTCAGGTGTGTCCTCTAATCAGCATTACCAGTATTTTCAAGTGAATGAACAAATTACTGCTCCATATTGAACTAGTTGAGCTAGTTTGACAATTTTGTCCAGTTAGTTGAATAAAAAGCACATCGGTTGAATAGCGGTGCCACTTTTGTCAGCCAGCTGCTACTGAACAGAGCATAGTGTATTGTGGGGTAATCAAAAAATACAAAAAAAAACTCATCCTGTGTTACTTGTTGTGCATTTCTGAAATAATTCAAAAGATATGTGTGATCTGTTTCTTTGGTCATTACTATACCTCCCTCTGTCTGTATGCACTACCAACAGCTTCCACTAGAGTTGGCAAAAGACTCAGCTTCAAAGTACTGGTGTTATATATTTTTTCCCCCCAGAATGGGGCCAGGAGACGCACCCTCTCTGTCTCTCTCTCTCTCTGTGTGTCTCTCTATCTCTCTCTCTACATAGCGTTAATATTTACTCACTGGCTCAGGACGGATAGTTAAAAAAACCCAAACATAAAGACTGTTCCTTTGTAGTTCAGTGGAAAGCAAGGACTCATTTGAAAGAGACGTTTATGTATGCAGAGCACAAACCTCGACTGAATATAGAGACTGAGAATATATATATATTTTACAATTTTCTAATTTCTGGCTCCACCAGAGTCTCCTGCCATGGATCCGTTCCTGCTGACTGTCGCCTTGGGTTCAGGTAAATCATTTGTCTTTGACTTGTTTCTGCAGACAGGATTGAACTTTGAGGAGAAAAAAATGTCATGTACGAATTCGCCGGATTGTTCTGTACGCTGTTTTAGACCGTCTTGCCGTAAGCTAGAAAACGCCAGAGACTCGTTTGAGTCTGATCAACGACTTGAACAAGTTATTGTGTGGATCTAGTGATCTGCCATAGACATTTTTGGATCCAAGCAGTTATTTATAAAAAACAAAAGAAAGTTGCAGCCTCATTTAATTGAATTTATTTTCCATACATGTTCTAGTAGTTGACAGAAATTACTCTGTATTCTTTATTTTTTCCTTACTTTTGTTGCCTTAATTTACAAAATTTTGCTCTGAAATTCCTTCAAACCAAGGAAGAAATTTTCTTCCCCACATTAGACTTTACTGAAGTGTTTGCAAACTCTTAAAGTTCAAGTCCAATGGTTCTACAATAAGGAATTTTGTATTTCAATAATACTTTTAATATTACAAAAATTGTACCATTGCTTCTTATATTTGTGAAACACACCAGATTGACCCTGTGGAGGTAAAAGTGATGTACTGTGAAAATATGAAATATTGCAGTGTAGCTTTTTTTAAAGTGACTGATCACTGACAACGATCTGCCAAGTGTCACTTCCTGTGTGATACGTAACCACAGACTTCCACTGTTCACACGAATCTTTAAAAATAAGTCACAGCCACTTTAAGTTGATTTTCCTCGACCTGGACGGACCAGCAGTGTGTTGTACGGCGGTTAAATAATCAACCTGGCCGCAAAAACAGACCTGCTCATTACAAGACGCAGAAATAAGAAGATGAAAGCACTCAAAGTTTAGTATTGTCACATGTGTGATCGAAATGAGACAAATTAACACAGAGACACAAAGACACTTAGCTAAACCCCCCCAAACAACAGGGAATATTTTTCCTGTAACCATAGAAGCATGTAATTCTAGTAAGATCTCATAAATTCGCTCGGAATCATCCAGACCTATAACTTTTTAAAGTTTAATAAACTTTAACCAGTTGAAGTAATGAATCATTCTGCCATCTTTAAGAATCCGCAGCAGTGCAGTGACCATTTAAAGAAAGTCATTCAAAGCGTTTTTAAAGGGTGACTTCATTCATTTGGCTTCATATTTGAAAATATCTTAATCCCACCTGCATTTGCTGTCCTTGTGGATAAGGAAAACTCAACTGCTGCTGCTCCGGGAGTGTTTGCATCGACACGTGTTCCCTGCTGTTTGAGCTGTGAACATGGTGCCGAAATGAAGAACATAGAATATTAAAAAACCTGACAGGTGAAATCTAAGAGAAACAAAGTGGAGCTGAGCCACAATCTATGCGGATTGTGCTTTCCTCATCTTTCTGTCTTTCTGTTGAAGCTGTTTCATTGCGTTTCTCCTTAACCCCAGGGTCATTTGCAGTCTTCTGTTTAGTGATACTGTTGCTGGTGGTGGTGCTCTACAGAAAGGACCTGCTTTGCTGCAGACTGGGACCCTACAGGACACAGGAATATGCAGTAAGAAGGAACATCTGCTCCACACGTTCCAATATCCTAACACTGACTGTGGTTTTGGTTGATATAAAGTGAAATCAGGCTGAGGGATTGGGGGCATTAAAGTTAAATAGTAAAGTGTAGCGGTTTGATACCATGGAAACAGGGTTTTAGGGGAGTCCGTCATGCTGACGTGCTTTTAAAACATGGTCTGAAAAAGCTGTGCTATAAACTGTGACTCAGTTTATTGGTGGCAAAATCTAGCGCTAAGAGCAAAGTCATAACTGTCCTCATGCAGTAGGAGTTTTTTTTTCAGTTTGCATCAATATCAGATGTGATATAAATGTCAACACATTTTTCTTTTAGTTTAAAATATATTTAAAACTAAAAGAAATGTAGTTTGAAAGGTAGTTAATAAAGGTTAATAAGTAACCTTTATTACAATGAAGGTTATTACATCTCATTGTAATGACCTTGATTTTTGTTTTTTCATAAATAGATGACCTTACATATTTCCATATTGCAGTAATATTTACAACAACAAAAAAACATAACTATTTTTAGTTCTTCCTTATGAGAGTGTCATTCAAAATTTTCTTTAGAGCCAGAATTTGGACCAAGAGTCCAAGAGCAATGAAGTTTTTAATCTAAAAATAAAAATCATAGCAAATAAGATATGCAATTCTGTAATAATTACAGCTAATAAGAGTTGTAAGACTTTTACAATATCAGGCACCGGCGTCCAGCACTCCTGAAAACTTAAGAGTAGTGTGAAAAAGTATAAATATTTACAGTAAATGATTAAAAAGAAGGAAGAATTGTGAATTTAATATCAGAATACTGGCTTTTTTTAATTACAATTTTGACTTTAAAGTGAGAATTCTGAGAAATTGCAATTTTAAAACTGCTCTGCACATTTACAGTGAAAGAAAGAAAACATGTGTATGTGTGTGTGTCTTTTTGTTCTTATGCATGTAAACCTTTCCTTTCAACTGCACTTAGAGCACAAATGTATCTAATCTCGCTGTGGGTTTGAACTTCATTCCCAGAATGAGCTGCCCCAGTACAGCAGCAGACATTCTCTCATCGGCGTCGCCCACCGTGGGCCCAGTGCCGCCTTGAGTCAGCGAGCGATGGGATCACAGGTAAGAAGTGTCACTCAGGATTCATACAAAGTAAAACCAACGCTGCGCCTCAGAGCTGAAAATGAAAATGCCTCGTTTGGCTTCGTCTCTAATCGTTCCTCAGCTTCCCGGAACGCTGTTTATCATCGGAAAGCCAAACGACTATCACCTGCCGGGGCCGCAGCCACGACTGCCGTCTTACGAAAGCGTGCGTAAGAAGGACCGCCAAAGACAGATCCACAGCATGATTGCTCAGCGCTTTGGCCTGGGTGGCAGCCACGATGAGGTGAAGTCCTTTCGTTCTCCACTTTTAAAGAATCAGCGGTCACTTTACTAGGCGCGCCGGTGGGAAAAGGCCTTTTTACGGAGCGGCTTTAATGCTGCACAGGTTGGCAACGGGTCTGGTGATTAAGGAGATTCTCTCCCCAGCAGAACTAGCAGAGTGCGTGACACAGTTGGAGTCTGTTATCACCAGGAAATGTGGCCACGATAGGAGGAGTGGCTTCGACATAAAAGTCCAAATTTACACCTGTAACCGTAAAGAAACAATTCTTAGAGTGATGGATGAACGGCAGTCAAATATAATCAGGTTTAAGTAACTTTATTGAAGAAAAATTGAAAAGCACTGTACGGACTTACAGTTTTACACAAACGGCTGATATGTTGGGGGGGTTTTACACACAAAAATCTCTCACTTCTGCAGAGAATTGTTAGAGATAGAGGAAATATCATCAATTAATTTGAATGATAGTTGTGTGTGATGAACAAGTCTTCTTAATGTCAGAGGACAGACCAGAAGAATAACCACTGGTTAATACTAAGACATGTAGAATCATAACTCTGATTGCACAACGCAGGAAGCCTTGAAGCACCACAGCTACAGCCACCCTGATAAGCTAAAAACAGGAAGCTGAGGCTGCAGCGGCTGCCATATCAACTGTCCATGGTCTGCTTTAAAGGAACCAGAGTTCGTTTAATCAGATTGTTCACTCAGATGTAAAAGCTCATTGGAGCCAAAGACGCAAACTCAAGCCCGCCTGAAAATGTGTCCTCACTTTCCAACCAACCTGTCTTGCATCAGGTTGGTCTTGCATCAGCTTTGTGGGTTTTTTCTTGTAATTCTTAGATTTAGACCCTTTGTTTAAATCCCACGGTCAGCCAGAGTTTCAACTATGTCCGTCTCTTTTAGGCGACAGTGTGACATCGTAATTTGTAAAGTCACAAAGCTCAAATCATTACCATGTGCTTTCCAAGGTACAATGAATTACAAAAATAGATTTGCTTGATGCAGACACAACAATTAAAGAAAAAAGAAAAATCTCTTGTTTTTCAAAAATAAGTTTATGGTGGTTTTGCATCTGTATTGAAATTAGTAAATTTCACAAAACTGCAACGGAAACGCTTTCTTTGTGTCGCACGCGTCATGTGATCAAAAACCGGATGTCACTGCTGGCGGAAGAGACGAAGCAGACGACATGGTAGGACAATGATGGCGCGGCATAATTTTTAACGACTTATCACGTGAACAAACATGCAAATCTAATTGTGTTTCTTATTTAACGGAAATGCCGCAGTTTTGAAATTGTGTTTTTTTTGACACTAGTGGAATATTGACAACATCTTTGCTGCAAATGTGCAGCCAGTGAATCTGCAGCAACTGATCAAAATGTCTTTTTTCAATTTTTTACTGTGTTGGATGTGTGATATGATCAATTCAGATTGTTCTGAAAGCGTGTGTACCTAATAAAGTGGCCACTGGTTGTATAATATGTTTTTTTTTCTCAGATGTTTGGTTAAACTAACTTAAGCATCAAAGTCTTTCACAATATCTGATCTGTTGGTTTGTAGACATCACACATATATTCTTATTCTGAAATATTCTTATTTCGTTCCAGCCGCCACCAACATACGAGGAAATTTTTTCTTCTACTCCACAAGCTTCTCCAACCAACGCTCAGTCTTTGGACGTTCAGCTGTCCATAAACGCCTCACACTTGTGTGAAGAAACACGTGGCACAGCGGCGCAGCGTTAAGCTTCTGTCCCCCTGACGGGCAGAGAAGACCCCTGCTGCCAAGACATTTCTACTGTTTCTGTCAACCGAACGGCCGTTTGAGTCAGAGCTGATGAATCTGTTCAATTCTTGGGGGTTATTCACATGTTAATGGCTCTGACTCAAGCTGTGCGCTCCTCCAGCCTGAGTCGAGCGTGACTGTACTGCCTTCTCGCTTTTTCAAAGGGTGGCTCAAAACGGACCTGAAAAGACGTACGATGATTTGCAAAAAGGGCACAAGCCGTCGCTGAAGGTGCCAGGTTTTTCTAAAGTAAAAAAGCAAAAGTCATTTGAAAAATTTCAGTGCCACAGATTTACAAAGATTCTTCACAATTCAACTGAAAAGAAACAATTTTGTCAGATGAACCAAAAAAAGAAAAAAATCTGTATCAACCTGCTGTTATTAGTGCATATGGAGAATATTTTCACCATTCACTCTTCTTGGTTGCTGTATTAACAGTAATCATAGCAAATCAGATGATGAATTTAGCAGTGCATGTTGTGTTTTCTCATCTTTGTTTGTAAATTGTTGCTAATAAATGCACTTGGTTTATTTGGAACTTCAACATCCCAAAAACACACCAGCAGGTCCTCCTCTGAAAAGCTCATAAAAACCCAAATGAATGTGTGTCAGTGGACTAGTGAAATCCAACTATGATGCCGTGGAATGACCTTAAAAGGGCCGTTAATGGAAAACCCTGCAGAGTGACTGAACTGAAAGCAATAATGAGTGAACTAAATTCCTGAGCAGTGACTTATTACTAGTTCTTACAAATGCGCTTCGTCCTAGAAGATGACAAATAGCTAAATTGTGTGTTTTTCACAGCATTCAATGTTAGATCAAGCATAGAAAGACTGCAAACACTGTTATTAAGATGCTTTGATATTATAATGGAGTGTGTTTCAACTCATGAAGTTTTATGCAATTTTCATCACTGCAACTACGTGCTTTTTTTTCCCAACCACAGGTGTTAAAGTTCAACTCCTTCAGACTAGCCAGCAACAATTAGCAAACACCTGGTGAAACTGCACCTAGGTTGAGCTCATTATTAGAGCTGCTTCTCAGTGAAACAATGGTAAAAACGCAGTTAAAGGGTTAATAGAGGAGCACTGCTGTGGTGACTTTATAAAGGCGGAGTTTCAGAAAGACCAAGAGTTCTTAAAGAGACAGAGGCCCAATTTCAAGGCGATAAATTACAAAGTCAAATTTTATATGTGTAGCATTTTTATAACAACTGAAGGGAGCATAGTTACTGCTATGAAATGGCACTAGGGTGAAAAAATGAACTAATCCAATAATCTAACCTGATCTTTCACCAGGAGTTTATCCAAGAGTGAATATCAAAAAGCATTTTGATATTCAAACAGGTTTCTTAATGGTAAATCATCAATGGTGCAAGATGAGATGAAAGATGTTCTGTTATCGATCCACTCTTAAGATTCTTAGCGAAGATACCAAGTGTAGGGAGCTTTGTATCACCTGAGCTTTGTCCGGTTTGATACCAGTAACGCCACTAGTTATGTATGTGCCTGTCATAAACTCTGCTGTCAAAGCATGTTGACCTGGGGGATTTTATGGAAATGCCCCATAAAAAAAAACCCAGTCTGGTAGGGTCTTGTTTGCCAAAACTTTAACACGGTTGGATTCATTTTTCACTGTTAAAATAGGGAAAGAATGGCAGGACATAGTTACTCTTTAACTGGGGTCAAACATTCACCAAAGGAAACCACAAACCGACTGAAGGTACAAACGATGCCTTGCCATGGCAAACATACCGGCCTTTTACATTTTGTCAAGTTGTAACCACAACATCCAATGTATGTTACTGGTAAAACATAGGTCAGAATTCTGATTTGGTTTTCAGGTTGTTTTTTTTTTTTTTTAACAATAATCTGAAATGCGTGGCACATAATTGCATGTGTCAATACTATATTGCAGCAAAGAGAGCTGCTAGTCTTTTTTGGGTATATCTCTACCAGCTTTTTACATATTGGGAAACAAAAATCTTGTACATTATCTCCATATTTTGCCACAGATTTTCAATGTGCTTTAGGTCTGAACTTTGTGTCATTCTAACAAATGAACATCCACTCATGCAGCTCAGGTTGTATTTTCAGTGTCTTCCTTCTGCTACAAACTGAATTTATACCCCAGTCTCTTGTCTTTTGTTAGCCTCCAACAGATTTCCCCCAGGATTGTTGTGTGTTTACCTTAAATCCATCTTCCCGTTAGTTTTCATCAACTTCTTTGGCCCTTGCAGAAGAAAAGGACACCACCATGTTTCACTGCTGGAATGCCGTTTTCAGGGTGATACACACGATTAGTTTCCTTTCATGAAACGGTTATTGTGAAACTTTAACTGGGACTTCTTACGGCTTTCTTGCCATTCATCTGCGAAGGTCATATTTGTGGAGTCCACAACTAGCAGACGTCCATTTGACTGATTCTCTTACATGATCCTCGAGTCTCTGCAGCGCCACAAGTTTGCAGTCGTGACCAAACTTTTTCCATTTTCCAGACAATGGTTTGAACAAAACTGTCATGTTTAAATATATCCAAACCCTACTTTAAACTTCCAGTTTGTTTTAGAATTTGGTTTTAGACTTGTGTTGTTGCACCATAGAAAAAAAACACCTTGATTTCATGATTATAAAGCAAAACAGTTCCAAGGGTAAATAATTTTACAAGGCATTGTACCTACAAAAAGGTTTATATAACCTCCAGTCAGAAGAAACATGCTGGTTAAATTTTTAAAGATTTACTTTCAACCTAGATCTGGGCCCACAGAACTGTACTAAACAGCAAAAAGTTAATAATTTAAAAGAAATTCAGGTTCTTATGTACAGATATTTTCAGTGCACTGTGGGACACACAGTGACCTACAAGTTTCCAAAACAGAACTTGAAAACATTATGTGGGATACTCCTCCAATCAATCATTCTTTTTTTTCACTTGACGATGGCATTCAACCTCCCTACTTTACACCAAGCCTCACCCACACTCCCTCTGCATACCACCGACTTCAGATAACTGCTACTTTTTTCTTCTCCAGCTTCTGGTGAAAGCTTCCTCAGAGACAAAATACCATTTGATCAATCAGCTGTTGCGGTTTTCGCTCGGTTTCTGAAGAAAGCAAAGATTAAAACCTGAAAAATGGCGTCAAACTCTCAACTTTATAAACCCACTTCCAGTTTGCTGTGAAGTGGTGAATGTGTGACATCTGCTGGCCAGTGTAGGGAGTGCAGCTTTTGGAGAACGGCAATATTTGGGTGAAAATACTGGGAAAAAACCCCAACAAGAAAAACACACCCTTAAATCAACTTATAATGAATGAAATACTGATGCAAGGAAAATGAAGGTGTGATTTAACATAAACAGTAGTAAAATTCTAAAAATCACAAAGGAAACCACAAACCGACTGAAGGTACAAACGATGCCTTGCCATGGCAAACATACCGGCCTTTTACATTTTGTCAAGTTGTAACCACAACATCCAATGTATGTTACTGGTAAAACATAGGTCAGAATTCTGATTTGCGTAAAGATGATTACGCTATGAATTAAAGATCATGCGACACCTGGTGGTCAAATGAAAGAATGCAAAAAATAAATAAATAAATAAAATCAGTACAGGTGTTCTTTAAAATCAAACTCCTGACTTTAAGCAACAGTCACCAGAAAAAACCTGCAGTGACAAAAAAATGAATACAAAAATAAAAAATTATGCCATCCAGAATTAAAATCAAACTCATTCAACATTAAGACTTTTACTTACAAAACTTTATTACAGAAGATGATCAGCTGTGTCATATAGCTGACACAGCTGGCACATGCACAACAATCTGTGATTTTCAAGAACTATCATAAATACATAAGTGAAAGACTAATTTCATTTTCTTAAATGAGAATTGGTTCTAAATGTACCAAAGTGTTACTGAAGAAGGGTCTGTTATTTATTTTCATCTCTATGAGAAGTCAGAATGGAGCTGTCAGTATAATCAGCAGCCAGGCTAAGAGTCAGTTCAGTCAACTGACTTTTCTGCAGCTCTGCCGAGAAGAAAAATACAAAGTCCTTGGTTCCACTCCAGGTCCTTCAGACCAGGTCCACCAGTTTGAATTTGCCCTCTTGTTTCACTGGCATCACGTTAATGAAAGTCTTGTAGAGCACGGCTCCTTTGGGCAGCCTGGTGACGACGCGGGTGACCTCGGGGCTTCGGGGCGGTGGGATGTAGACCTCCTTGGTGAACCTGACGTGGCCATCCTCCAGTGCAAAGAGGGTGTTGTTGGTTCCCAGGCCAACCTGCAGGACAATCAGAAAACCACCAATGATACTTCAAAACTCCCCAACTGGATGCAAACTGCGTTCTCAGAGCAAAACAAGTCGCTGTGACAACAAGGTTAGTGTAAGATTTTTAAGGCTAATGTGATTTAATCAGTTTAAAGCCCGAGTCAGTTAACAACATATTTGCCAACTTCTACAGCAAGGTCATCGCAGCATACAGTAAATTAATAATTACCAGCTTTATTTAACCATCAAATCTCTCTCAAGCTGAATTAGATTGGAAATTTAATCTCTACATCCCTGGATAGAAAAAAAGGGGTTACTCACATGTGCTCCAGGATGATACCTTAACTTCCTCTGTGTTGCAAGGATGTTCCCAGCATGTACAAAGTTACCTTAAGAACATAACAAAATAATGACCAACACAATGTGGAATAAATGCTTTGTAAATCATGTCAGAGCTTCCAGATGTGTTCAGATGGGGGCAAATATTACCGTCCACTTTCTTAAAGCCAAACCTCCGGCCAGGGCTCCTCCCTCCGAGGTTTTTTGAGCTGCCTCCGGCCTTCTTCGAAGCAAACCTCACAGAGTCCAGCAGGTAGGACTCACTGGAAACCAGAAGACCTAAAACCAACACAACAGAGACGTTTCTGGACGGCTGAATGCTAAAAACACTGATGAACTGGTGTTAACTGACTGTCCCCGAGCAGAAGGCTAACTAGCAAACAAACCGCTGTGCTAACAGAGAAAAGCTAACACCAGCGAACAGACAATGAACAGAACTACAAAATGTTCGCTTTTTTTATTGCATTAAAATGCGCGTGAGGTGTTATAATTAACGTTAAGTTGTTTCGTACCTGCTCTAGACTTAAGCATCAAGGACGCCAGCGCCGCCATTTTGAATTGTGTCATCAATACGCAATATCCTACGCGTCATATCCGTATCCTTCTGCTGCGTTCAGGTACCTCGTACCACGTGCCAAACAGAACTCACTATTATATCAAACGAGTGTCCAGATGGTCTAATGTTCATGCTATCACATTACTTTATGTGCTCGAGTTACTTCCGTCCTGTAAATCATTACATTTGTTGTGACTACTTTGAAATTGCGTGTATAACTCAGAATCTGAATTTGATCTCCATTATTAACTGTAGTGTAACTGGTGCTCCTTTCACAATAAGGCTCCACAGATTTGATATTATATTAATCATAAACATAATATGAACATTATACATCGTCTTGGAAATTACAATCTATAAATCACTCAAATAAGAACCTTAAATTCTATATGATCTAGTCAAGCTATGTGGAATGCTATCAGTTTGCATCTTTATGATTTTTCTCAAGCAAAGTAACAAGACTGGTCGTTTTGTGGCCAATTCTCTCTTCTAAGATATCAAATGCTTGTCACGAGTAATATTCCTTCTTGTCACGCCTTACTGAGGAAATACATTTATTGTAATAACTCAAATAATGCAAAAGTAAAAACTGTCTGTTGTAACAGACAGTGACACGAGTTACAGCTCAGGTTTTCATGAACAATGGAACAAGTGTATTTTTTTTCTTGATGGGTTCGTTCTAAAATAAATAAATAAATAAATAAATAAATAAATAAATAAATAAATAAATCGCCAAGTTGAGCCAAACAACTCGGATCTACAAAAATGATCGCAATTCCCACTGTCCGTGAATGCAACAAAACCCGGGGAAAATCAAACATCGCGTCACGCGCCTCCCAGCTCACGATGATGTAAGTAGCTACAAAAACAAACAGCACTTTGTAGTTAGGAGTTTGTTCATTTGTTCAGTATGTATTGAAACCCTCCTGTCTTGGAAGTTGTCAGCAGCGCAGCCACGTCCTACTATCTGACGTCTGCGTGCGTGACGCCGGCTGCCTTTCTGTCGCGTAAATTGAACTTGGCTTTCCGTGTGTTATCTATCGTTTGTCTTTCTAAGGAAATTTTTAATGCTGCGCCAAACTCAATTTAAGAAGTAATTTCTTTCTTTATTGTGAGCCCTTTTTAGGTGCCTGGAATATGTAGCTGGAAGTTAGGAATCCAATTATTTCTGTAGCAACAGATAACGTCACACCAAGAGACTTTGTGTAATGGTTCCCCCTTATCTTCCAACGCCAGAACAGGCTGCTAGCAAAGCTCTGTCTGAAACCAAAATTGTGTTCCCGTTGTTGCCGAATTTACCAGCAAGCTCAGAACATGTTGCTTGATGGAGTTATTTGTCTGTTAGGGGATCAATTCACGCCTTTTTCATCTGGTAAACACTAAATGCCACAATTTTTCAAAGAAGTCTGGCGAGGGGTTTAAATCAAAGACAACAACAACAAAAAAAAACACACACACACTTTCCTAACTGATGATGCTGACAGTTTGTGTTTTCTATCATCATGTGTAGTGATTCACAAACCTCACAGAGTGAGGATCTGAGAAGCAGCAGCGACTCAGATGAGGAGTTGCCTGTGTTTGATTTCCTCCAGCCTCGTCCAAGCGCCGCCTCGCAGAAAGACCCAAAGAAACCGGAAGTGAACAACCTCAACGTGGAAACTGCTGGATCGGTGGCTGTCCTGACAATAAGCAGCGATTCTGACGACGACGTGTCGTACGTCCCCCTGGCGCAGAGGCTGAAACTGAGACAGGACAGCGCTGTCCTCACCGAAAGAAATGGAAAAGGCTCTTCGGAGTCGGAGCATCTCCTCCTCACCACGTTGCACAAGGAGAGAAGGTCGACCCCTGAGGAAGCGGATGACCTTCCTCACAGGCATCCCTCCGCATCCGACACAGGAGACGCGACCAAAACCACAAAAAGGTCAGCGGAGGAGATCCGGGCCTCCAGGGAGGAGGCTCTGAGGAGACGGCAGGCCAGGGAGAGACAGCAGCAGGACAGGGAGGCGGTCAAGCAGGAACAAGAGAGGCAGAAAGCGGAGAGAAGAGCTCTGGCTGATGCTGCCAAGGCCCTGAGGCCAGAGGAGAGCATCAAGCATATGGTGGTAGCTGTTGATCCAGGTGAAAGACGAAAGAAAATAAAAAAAATGAAGCTACACGTTTATTAGAAAGCAGCTCAGCCAGGTCATTTTTCTCTTTTGCAGCTCTGTTGCAGCTGGAAGGAGGCGGAACTCTGCTGGCGTCTGTCCAGGCTCTGGGTTGTAGCTGCGCCATAGAGAAACAGCCGCTGCCCCGCAGCGTGACCTGGGCCAGGCTGGCTCCCAGCGCACAGGTAAAAAAAAAAGCTAAACAACAACATCCCACAGTTTAGTTAAGAAAACGCAGCGCAGTCCCAGCTGGAGCTGGTCCATTATTCTGACGTTTAATCAGATGAAAACAATGGAATAAAATTGGCACAATCTGGGAATGTTTTTCTTTTAACCACTTATTTCATACATTATCAAAGATGGAAGGGTGTTCAGTAGGAGATTCGTTTTACAAAATCTATCCAGCTAAAACGAGGCCACCTGAGGAGTTCTGTGTAGGAAATATTTAGACATTTTTTAATCTTAATTTTTTTGTACACTCTTGATTTAATTACTGCTTTAAACATGTTGTTCATTCAGCAAATGATCTTGTTTTGAGTCTTTTTTTTTCTTACTCTCGTTAACGATTAATTGATTACTAAACTAGTTTGCAATTATTTGAATAATGGATTCATCGCGATGAATCGTTTCAGCCCTTTAGTCTCAGCTCAGCTTGCAGCTTGTCAGGGTCCAGCTGCAGGGTGCATCTCGTCAAATGGTGACCTTTATGTTTTAGTTGTCAGTTGTCCGTTTTTGAATAAAGTTTGTTATTAAAATAAATGTGCTGCCACTGTTTGAGCAGAAGGAAGCAGCGCGTGTCCCAGAGCCCCACGTGGTGATGCAGATGACGGTGGAAGACTTCGTCACTCTGATTCACAACTACATCCAAGTGAGTCGGCGTGAGGAATTTCTAAAAAACTTCCCAGAGACCTTTAGCTGGAAACCAAGCAGGAGAATTGTTTTGAAACCATTCTAAGATTATTACATAAAATAAACCCTTCGAAACGAGCTTTAACATTCTAAGCTCGCCGGTAGAAACGGTGAATATCTCCCAAGAGCGGCAATTTTTCTAGATAAGTCTGGGTTTTATCTGTTTGGAGAAGCTTGACCTGAAACGAGTGTCTCGCTCTGCCTGTGTGACCCAGGAGGAGAGGCTCGGCGGGTCAGCCTGCAGTCCCACCCTCACATCGTGGGTCCAGGAGCGGCAGAGGCGTCACCCAGACAAACGGCTCAGCCTGACCGTCATCGAGCTGGAGAGCTATTTCAGGTCAGAGTCTCATTAAACCAGAGGCGTGACGGTCAGACGTTGCTTTTTATTCATTCGACCTCAGTGGATCGTTTCAAGGAGATTCACATTTTCTCCGTTTGTCCAGTTTATCAGCCAGTTTTCTATAAACTGAAAGCAGCCAGATGGCATTCAGAGTGACCCACCACACTGGAGAATCAGAAAGACGAATGGAAAAAACTTTCACTTATTAGAAACGGATAAAACAATCCTGCCAGTTTTGTTCTGAGGCATTGATGGCCAGTTAACTTTTCTCTAAAAATGTGGTTTTAAATTCACCTAAGTTGCTGTTTTCCTTTGAGTGCAAAAGTTACCGTCTGACTTACAGTCTGTCATTTAGGAATCTCCAAAAGCTAATTTCATTACTTCATTTATTTAGTTTTTTTTAATAACCTGGTGTCTAAAATGCATTCTTCAAAAATATTTGTCAGACGATCCTACATTGAATTGAAAGAGCGAAAAACTCACCACAATGTATATGGATTTGCATTTTCACCTTTTGTAGTTTTAAATAAAACTAAACATAGGAAGAATTGTATTTTCTTCTTTTTTTTTTAGCTGGATCTGAACATAGTCGATCTAAATTAGATTGAAACGACTGAAACGACCATTGCTAATTTATTAGCAAAGTAGGGTTTTGTACAAGTTTAACTATTTAATGCTAAATAGCCAGACCTTTACCTTCAGCTTCTGAATCAGCAGCTTTTCATTAGACACCAACATCTGTCATGTTTTCCATCCAAAAGATTTCAGAGTTACTGACTACAGTTTAGTGATCTACTTACTAGTGAAGGGACAACTGATTGAAATGTGCCCTGAAATGCCTCAAAACTGAAAGCCCCCACTTTTTCTTTGGTCTGTAAATGCATCACCAAATAACTTTTGACATTAGAGGAGAAAACAATTAAATAACTAGTTGAGTTATTTACATGAATTGATCAATTGTAATCCCTTCATGTAGCTGTTAACTTAAAACAAAGGCAAATGAGTTTCTTTATATTAGGATTATTTGAAGAAAATAATTAAAAACACTGGAGGTCAAAAGCAGAATCAACAGGGAATTTTTACGAAAATCTGAAATCGGCGCTGGCTCTCTTGTTTGGCTACTCGCACCACTACATCCGTGTTACTATGAATGATTTACAGAACGCTGGCTGCTTATGGTGTCCTGTCAGTCATAAAAATAAAGCTCACCTTGATGTTCTCAGGGCCCGAAAGTCTCAGAGCCAGAAGAGGCTCAGAGCGGCTGTGGCTGGGGAAGAGGCAGGGAGAGGGAAACAGAAGAAAACACGGAGGAGCGGTCAAGCCGAGAAGCTGCCGGAGGTGTCCAGAGTTGAAGTGGAGGAGGTAGGTTGGTCATCCGCTTCCCCCCCCCCCGATGGGATACACTGAATAATAACGATGCATAAATTGTGACGAAAAGAACAGGTTGTTCTTTTTTATTTATCTTGAAAACAAATGCAGCACTAAAAGTCTTAAATAACCCCTTATTAAGAAAAGCTAGTCAATGAAGAGGTTCCCCCCCCCCTTTTGAAGTTACATGGTTTTGAAGTTTGTTGAGTAGTACCTGCATTGCTTTTGCGTCATCCAGCTATTTATTTATTTATTTATACATTTTTGTCAGTCAGCTGCAGATATCTGTGTTGCTGCACATCATTTTATGGTTTATTGTATAACCTGTTCCAGGAGAGAAAAAAACAAGTGGACAGAAAATGAAAGTTAACACTGGAGTTAATCATGACATCTAAGGTTTAATACAGTAAAAAAAAAACCTGCATCCTACAAGGTTTAGTTGAGTTTAATTTTAAATATGGTTATTTTGTTATTTATGTAGTAGATATCAACCTATATATATATATATATATATATATATATATATATAAATAATTTTTCACTTTCATAAAAAATTAATTCAAGTTTTCTATTTGAGAAGGCTCTAGCAAGAAAATATCTTATTCTATTTCTAATCTGTTTTAAATTTTATGTAAATGAGTGGTATTCATTGTATGTTTTATTTGTATTGCAGAACCTTAAAAAATAAATGAGAATTCACAATATAAATGTTATTCTCATAAATTTAATATGCACTTTAATAATTCATCAACAGCAGAAATCAATTTCAATTTAACCAAAAGACACAGAAATCCCCCCTGTGGTTTAAATCAGTTGAACATCTTAATTGATGCTACTTTACGAAAGCATTTACACTCAGAAATTAATACATTTGTTTATTAAAATTTGATTTGGGTTACAGCAACGTCTGTCAAATGAATCGCATTGCTTGTTTTAATTAAAACACAGGCCTACGTCTGCCATAACTGTAATGACTTCTTCATTTTTCAACAGTTTACACTTGTGGGATGTTTTTGGTTTATTAATATAACAACAGTGGAAAGTGTTCCACACTATGTAGCTGATTTTATTTAATCAATCTTCTGATCTTCAGGGGGTTAATAAATGAAGGCACTCATTTGATGGTGATTAGATAATCACATTTGCTGGCCGGGGTGAGGAGAAAAATAATCAAAAAGTGTTAAATTGGTCCCAGTAAACACCAGCCACAATCATATCGACTCAAGGGTAAAATTAGCCACACAATTGTTTAAACGTCCCTCAGTAGGACGCCTATAAAAGTAGTTTTTGTGATCCAAGCTTCTGATGTTGTAAATCCAGTGTTGCGACATATGAAGAGAAACCGCATAACATCTAATCATCTAATCTAATCTTCACACTTCCTGTTGCAATGGAATCGTCACAAACATTGACCAGGGATGTCTATTTAACTTTCGATGAGGTTGTCATAACGTACCTCCATTTTGTAGGTCATAGCTAAATTTTTTTTGTTTACAATTACCTCAATTTTGTGTTGTTTCAAGTTTAATTTTAGAAAATGGGACCTCTCATGTTTATGTACAGTCATGTCCAAAGGTTTTGAGAATGATTCAAATGTTAATTTTTACAAAGTCTACTGCTTCAGTTTTTATAATGGCAATTTGCATATATAAAAACTTTATAAAAATGTTATAAAGAGTGATCAGTTTAACAGCAATTAATTGCAAAGTCAATATTTGCCTAGGAAATGAACTTTATCCCCCAAAACACATTTCAACTTCATTGCAGTGATTGGTCCATTAACACAGGTGTGGGTGTTGATGAGGACAGGGCTGGAGAACAATCTGTCATGATTAAGTAAGAATGACACCACTGGACACGTTACAAAGAGGCTGGTGATTGGCATCATTGTTTCTCTTCTGTGAACCATGGTTATCTCTAAAGAAACACGTGCTGTCATCATTGCACTGCACAAAAGTGGCCTAACAGGGAAAAGTATCGCAGCTAGAAAGATTGAACTTCAGTCAACAATCTATTGCATCATCAGGAACTTCAAGGAAAGAGGTTCCATTGTTGCCGAAAAGGCTCCAGGCGCCCAAGAAAGATCAGCAATCACCAGGACCGTCTCTTAAAAGTGTTTCAGCTGTGGGATCGGGCTACTAGTAGTGCAGAGCTTGCTCAGGAATGGCAGCAGGGAGTAGTGAGTGCATCTGCACGCATTGAGGCGGAGACTCTTGGAGGAAGGCCTGGTCTCAAGGAGGCCAGCAAAGAAGCCACTTCTCTCCAGGAAAAACATCAGGGACAGACTGATATCCTGCAAAAGGTACAGGGAGTGAACTGCTGAGGATTGGGGTAAAGTCATTTTCTCTGATGAATCCCCTTTCCGATTGTTTGGGACATCTGGAAAACAGCTTGTCCAGAGAAGACGAGGTGAGCGCTACCACCAGTCTTGTCTCATGCCAATTGTAAAGCATCCTGAAACCATTCGTGTGTGGGGTTGCTTCTCAGCCAAGGGAGTCGGCTCTCTCACAGTCTTGCCTAAAACACAGCCATGAATAAAGAATGGTACCAGAATGTCCTCCGAGAGCAACTTTTCCCAACCGTCCAAGAGCAGTTTTGTGATGAACAATTCCTTTTCCAGCATGATGGAGCACCTTGCCATAAAGCAAAGGCGGTAACTAACTGGCTCAGGGAACAAAACATAGAAATTTTGGGGCCATGGCCTGGAAACTCCCCAGATCTTAATCCCATTGAAAACTTGTGGTCAATCATCAAGAGACGGGTGGACAAACAAAAACCTAGGAATTCTGACAAAATGCAAGCATTGATTGTGCAAGAATGGACTGCTATCAGTCAGGATTTGGTCCAGAAGTTGATTGAGAGCATGCCAGGGAGAATTGCAGGGGTCCTGAAGAAGAGGGGTCAACACTGCAAATATTGACTTGCTGCATTAACTTATTCTGTCAATAAAAGCTTTTGTTACTCATAATATGAATGCAATTGTATTTCTGTATGTGATGAAAACATCTGACATACACACATGAAAGTCAGTGGACAGCAGATCATGTGAAAATGTAATATTTGTGTCATTCTCAAAACTTTTGGCCATGACTGTAAATATGTGAGATTATAGCTATGTAGCTAATTTTCACCCCTTGTCCCCATTGGCAGGTTGATGTATATGATGTTTAATAATGAGAAAAACTAGCATCAAGTTACCGTATAAAGAAGAATCAGGGTAATTAAACAGTTGTTTGCCTTTTGTAGTCTATAATTATTAAGTTGAACAGAGTTAGCATAACAGTCCTAAAAATAGTTTTTAGGACTCTAACTCTAGCTTAGTTAAGCTACACTAAGCTAAACAGGCTAATGGTGTGATTAGTAAAATTAGCCTGTCCTCTGCCACTGTAACAAACAAATCTGCATAGTTTTCTCATGCTAAACAGATCCTTACGTTTTGTTTGGGTAAATAAATATATTTGTTATCCAAATTTTGGCCCATTGGTCATTGTAATTTAAACCTTAAGTACATTTATGTGAAATTGTAATTTTAGTGTGCCACCTTTCTACAGTTTGTGCCCAGTTACAAAAAATAAAAATCTAGACGCACCCCTGCAGAAGAGAGTAACAGTCCTCTGTTTGCCTTTGTCAAGAATAATTTACAGCACTAATGTGGAAATCTACCAATGTTATTTTTTCAAATCATGATATTTATGTGAAGTTTTGTTCTCGAGAAGGAAATTAGGCATTTGCTTTACTGTCTTCACCGATCCTCGTTCAAAACCCCGTCAGGCCGTGGTCCACCTCCAGCTTCACACCGGCGTCTCCGTCCGCTTCTTATCTACCTGGAAGGAGTTCTCCGACCACATCACCATGACGACCAAAGCGGTCGCCGAGGCCCCTTTCAAGTGAGCAATCCGGAGCCCCACTTTTTGCTCATCGCATCTCGGCTCGCCGCCGCCTCTGCCGGATCACACGGTCACTTCCCACACTCTTCTCGGTTGTTTTCAGGAGAGCGCGAGAGCAGACCGGCTTCTCCTTTTACCTGGAGAGCGAGTGGGCGGGAGGCCAGCGGGTGGACAAAGCCGGGAAGGGCCTGCTGCAGGCGTGGAAGAGACAGATCCAGCAGTTCAACAGAGTGAGCTCAGATGTGGCGGCTGCCATCTTGGCAGCTTATCCTTCCCCACAGCTGCTCAAGAAGGTACACATTCACCTCTCAAGCATTTCAACAGGCTCAGATTCAGTCTTTGCAGCCATTGCTAAGATTAATTAAATCTTCCCTGGTTTTTATACTGAGAAGTGTTAAACATTTTTATTTTGTAATTTAGGAAGATATAATTTAGACAACTTTCCAGCCTGTTGCAGTGTGGGATTAAAAAAATGCAGATATGAAGCTTTTCCACAACAAATCTGTAGGTAATTTGCTTGAAATGCGCAGATATGTAAATGTTTTTCAACAAACAAGCAATCTGCCAAATGCTAAATGATACTTATCATCTGCTACAGTGGGCATACAGCTTAGCAATTAGAGCAGATTAACCGTTTCCAGGTTTTCAATTCTTGTTTTGTTTTTAATCCAATCAATAGCTGAATTAAGAAGTTTATAAAAAGCAGGACAATATTGAATGAAAGTTGACTCTCATTACTGTATAGTTCAGATTTTTTTGTGTTGGGTTCTTTTAAGTAGTTGTTAGGAGTCAGTATCTTACCAGTCTGGTTAGAGCTAATGTCTGTAATGTGAACCAACTTGGAAAAGCAGTAAAGTTAGATTGCTTCAGTGGAAAAACGTTTTACATTTTAATTAATTTACATCTGCTGGCACCACATGAGGATCCTGGAGGCTGTTCAGTCAACATAACATAAACATGACGCATAATTATTTTATGAAATGTCTGAAGATACTTTGTAAAAAAAATTGTTTAAGAATTTTGTTTTTATTGGTGGATTTCGTTCTGTGAAGTCAAAGTCCTGTTTCAAAAATAATGATTTGGAGGTTTTATGGCTCCATAGCTCACTCTGCATTTCCTTCAGCTGATTGGAAAAAAATATATATATAAAAAAAATCATAGTTTAACAAGTCCCCATCCTTGAGCTATGAAATAAAAAAAATAGTTTTGTGTCATATTTGTGATGTTCTTTATTTTTCTTGTGACAATGTAAAATTGCCCATGTGACCTTTATGAAACTACAACCTCAAAGACATCCTTTCAGAAAGCTAATAATCTCCCCATGTGCTCGCAGGCTTACAGCCAGTGCAGGACCGAGAACGAGAAGCTCTCTCTCCTGTCCGACCTTCTGATCCGCAGAGGAGAAGGCGTCACCTCCACAACCCGACGGGTCGGTCCGGAGCTTTCCAAACGTCTTTTCCTCCTGATGCATTCCCGTGACCCCGAGCAGAATCTAGATGCCAGCCTTTAAACTCTTTGAACCGAGATGTTGCTGTAACCCAAATCAAAGGTTAGAGGTCCGACTAGTTGATTTACTCATGCAGATTTTGATCCTGTGCAATAAAGATTTTATACAACTACAGCTTTGGACTACCTTGACTCTGTTTTTTTTAAATGCTGCTAAATCCTGAAACAGTTCTTTTGTTTTTTTGTTGTTTTTTTGTTCATCAGATTATCTAATCCATAATCCCTGTTAAAAATGACGCAAAATTACATTGGTAGACAGACCAAAACATTAAGTTATGTGGAAACTTTGGTATTTTAAAGATCAAAATGAAGATGATTGATACAAGTTAATGACAAAATCAGGAAAAAGAAACATTTTCCAAAATCAGTTTCTTTCAATATGAAACTAAAAACCCCCTCAAGTTTGTGTCTGGTGAATCTCTAGTTTAAACAAGCTTGTTCTACCTTCAGTGAAGTTGGTAGAGAATCCAGAAATCCATTTTACTCAAGAGTAGCAATGCCTCATAATAAAATTACTCAAGTAAAATTATAAAGTACAGCATAGTAAAAAAGTTATCAAAGTATTCCCCCCACCCCCATTACGTTACTCGATTAAATGCAACTGAGTAAATGTAACGCAGCTCTAGCTGAAAATTGATCAAGGTGTTGTGAAGGTCCAGTCAAAGTCTAGACCTTAACCTTATTGAAGCACCAACAAACCAATTGAAACAAGGGTTGGGGTTAATCCATGTCCTCTGTTCTTCCATCTTGTCCTCCTCGGTGTTTAGGTTCCACCCAGACGCCAACCGTCATGAAGACATCGTCCCCTTCTTCCCCATTTAATCAGGTGCTGTGTGCAGTGAAACACGTCCCTCCCCATGTGTTTTAAAGGGTGTCCAACTGATCAGCCTGTGTCAATGAACTCGCCCCCTTCTCCGGTCCCTGCTACCTGCTTGCGTCGAGCCTTGTTTGCGTTGTGTGGGGGTAAAAAGCCACCACCGATCCGCTCCCCTTTGTTTCGCGATGCCCCACGGCTCATTTGCACTGCATTAGCAAAAAAAATGGAACCTGACCAAGGAGTGACGCGAGCCTAGAACAGAGGGATAGAAAAAGAGGGGGAGAGACACGGATGGGTAACGAGCTGTTAAATGGGCTTAAAGAGATGAGTAACATGCCTCACACACCACAGACACACACTGTGGTGCAGCAGCCGATGAGTCAGGTGGTTCATATCGAAGGAAGGACCACGATGCAGGGGGAAGCGGAGGACTGATTAAGCCTTGATTATTTATTCCTTCACAAGAATACTTTGATCATAATTATGTATATGTGGCAAGGAAATGACACGAGAAAAAAATTGAAAACAAGCTGGCGATGGATGTAAAGGAACTTGTTACTTACTTTTAAAAATTCCGGTCTACGAGAATGTGATGCTTGCGCAGTCCAGAAATATACATGCCTCATTATCTGGGTTTCTCTAAATTGCAAGTAAAAGCGGGTGTGTGCATGCATAGATGTTTGCCTCTGGGTCACCTTGTGATTGACTGGAGCCTGGTCCAGGGTGCATACTGACACTAGGCCTGCGAGTGTTGGAGATACTCACCAGCCCATGTGATCCTGCCAAGATAACCATACATAGAGTGGATGGATAAAGAAGCCGACGTGTCTAATCATTAATGTGTCCTTTTTTGGTTACAAAAATCATGAAAGTCCTTTAACTGACTCATTGAACAGTTGGCTTGTATTCTAGAAAGATAGATCCACAATCTGGAGTTGCTCTTGGTACATCGGCTTTTATCAAATCAAGTCATTTACATACCAGTCATTAGTCTGTATGAGTGCCAAATTACACTCAACAAACTAGCAAAACTAGCATGTCAGCTATACACATGTACAATCTCTGTTCCAGTAGTCCCTTTGTTATCCCACAAAAATAATCAAATGATTTTTAAACATGGATCTTTCTGGGTATATGGGGTTAAAATTGACCCTTAAGTTGACTGCTGCAGGAATCTAACCTTCTTTTTCTGTTCTAAAAACAAACAACTGTCATGTTCAGAAAAAAAACAAAATCTTTTTTTCTTGCAGCAAATTCTTAGGGTTTAAAAGTAGGCAGGAATAATGAAGATGTGTTAGATTCATTTCTCTGGGGTTTATGTTGCAAAATTCAGTGAATAACTAGTACGGAAGAGGCTTGGTACAACTATTTAATGCACACAAACACATCTGCTTTGATCATTCATTTCTGCTGTAGTATCAAACAGGTTGCCAACTTTCTGCAGTCGGGAGATCCAGACTTCATGTGTCCCATCGTATAACCTCAGCACATAGAGAGCATTATAGACACTTATACGGCATTTATAAAGAGTGAAGAATCATACCTCAGTGTCTGGACATGTAATTGTCACGTGTGATGTAGATGGCGTTATATTCCTGGGCTGTTTGGAAGGAGTTGGGTGCTTGGTTTCATTTGAATAAACCATTAATGTTTTGCTATTTTGAACAACTTAATATGAGAGTGGCTGTTCTTGTCTTTGTACCAGAGCACAATAGTTTATGTCATAAAGACATAAACGAGTGAGTTCGGTGTGGAAGAACTTTACTGACCTGTGCAGAGTTTTGACTTCAGTCCACTGGAGAACCTTTTGGATGAATTATCTCGAACACTTTGATGGCCAGTGTTCTTTCGACTTTGATATGTGTGGCAATGTGGAATCCTAAAGTTCATGTAAACACTGGACTGTTAAGAGAGCCAAAGATTATTGCCCTGCGGGGTTTAAGCTCAGTGTGTTTACCACTAATTTCCTGCTGGGTTGGGTGGGTGGTGAGAGTTTGGACGCCAAAGATCCATAAAATCCCCATCGTCTGCTTATAACCAGGAAAATAAGTACATTCACTTCACTATATCTGGGTTAACTGACTCATCACTGAGTCCGCAGGCTCTCCTCTCCGTACCTGACTTGTACGAACAGCAGACAGAAGACTGTGTGCTTTACCACATGCTGTGGCTGGGATGTGTAATTAGTTGCAGCATCGTTGCCCCGAAGCTGATGTTACATCAGTCATACAGGAGTAGCAGTTGTCCTCCTGGAGATACCAGAGTCTGCATTCAAGTTCAAAAATAAACAAAGCAAAAGCTTTATGGCAGCTATGCTTCCCTGAACGGGTGGGGTTGGGGTGGGGGTGGGGGTGGGGGGTGGGGTTCACATGGAGCATCTGTTTGCTTATGAACATGTCTGCAGGATAAATGAAAGAAAATGAAGTGTGAATAAATATCTCAGCCGCAGTAAAATTGTTTCCCCCCCACTCGGTTTGTTTGATGTTATATAAAGGAAGAGACTCCTGCTATGAACAGAAGAGTAATCAGTTCCCTTCACCACTTGTCAGAGCTCTTAATTAAAAAAAAAAAATACTGAGCTATCCAGCCCGAAAGTTTATTGTAACGGCTTAATCTGTAATGATAACATTTTAACAAAGCTTCATAAAACCTTCACCTTTTAAATGAATGTGATAAAAAAAAAACAGTGAAAAGCAGTGACATCCTCCAAGAAACGCTGAGCAGCGTTATTGTGGCACTAGGGGGCAGAAATGCACCGCATCCAAACAGACACGGTGTGAAAACGGAGTCAGATGGCGGATGATAGAAAAACACGAGTCTGTGACAGGATTTTGGAGACTGGATAAATGATCAGGCAGGCGGAAAATGTATCATGTAAACCAAAGGACTGGAGAAGGATAAATATTCAGAGATAAGAGTGCTGGAGAATTTGATAAATGGCGCTGATAACTTTGGTAGGATTTCCTTCTTGCTGAGATAAGATTTCAAAGTGAAGGGCGTGTCAGCCGGTGTTTTGTTTCCATGTGGGGGATGTCTAATGTCTGGTGACTTGGCTGGCTTTTAGCTGTGTGGAGTGTGGCAGAAGAGGGAGGTGTTGGCATGGATTATCATGAAACAGATCCTTCAGAACCTGCTGTCTGCCCCATTAATAATGTATCACCATGAAGTGTGATAGAATTTCACAATATCAGGAGGGAATAGGCTCACTCCGTGTGTCGGTGCAGGAGGTCAGTCTATCTGTGTTCTGTGTACCAAGATAACCAGATAAAAGACAGAGGTTTGTCATCCCTGTTTCTCTCTCTTTTTTTTCCAAATAGATTTGTGTCATTTTAAGCCTTCTGCCATGGAGAGGAATACATTATACAGCAATTACAATGAATGTCAGTGAGTTTTAGGAATGAGTTTTATGTCTGTTTGAGTGTTTGCCTTCCATCGGACTGATCAAAACTGCATAATACAAAACAATCTGTCAGCTACTTGGTACAGATGTATTGGAATATCCATAGTGTGATGATATTATCAGGATATGCAGCCTGCCTTCCACAACAGACATGACAATGACGAAAAACGATTAGCCTAGAGCATCAAGAAAAGGTAGAGGGTGTTTTCACTACCAATAGTTTGTTAGACAGTTCGATTGGGCATCAAAATTGCAACATTTCTTCAGCTGGTATTAGTTCACTTCCATACTGCACTGTGTCTACCGATCCAAACCCTTTGGAAAACTCGTCCTACCCCCATCATGCCTGTGGTGGCGCTGCACCGAGAACCACTGATGGAAGCAAGACAAAAACCTCTGAAGACTTGAGAACAAGTTACTTCTTCACAAAATGTAAACAAAAATGGAGTAGTATCAGATTTTAGCACTAGTAGGGTTTCTTTTTTGTCTTTGGTATAAGACCGTGAAGCAGTTCTCCTGCCAGTGTTAGACTCTCGTGTTTGTTTAGGCTTCGTTTAGCTAGAATACCCTGCATTGTAGTTCGCTTCCTGCTTTTTGAGGGGTCTGAATCCACATATGTATTCGAACAAGTACGGTTAGACGTAGGTTTGGAGGAGGAGCAGAGTTCCATTTTTTGGTCCGTATCGGAGTTCAATTGCGCATTTGCACCTTCCCGAAAAACTAAGCCTTTCTAGATGAGCAAACAAGAGTTTTCTTAAAGTGGATTCAACACCCTGAAACTGATTCAAATCGGAGAGCAGGATGGATAAGTTTTGAGGTGCAGTTGCCAAGGTCATGAGGAAGTAAAACGCTGAATGTCCATCCATTGGGATTTCTAGACCCACCATGCCAACGTTTAAAAGAAAAGATCCATACGGGGGAAAAAGGAAGGAAACGTGAGAAATCTAAAAAAATTTAATGCTAATGCTATTGAGGAGATTCTCCCATTTAAACCAGAGACATTAAGAGTAGCAAATAGTGAAATAAATGAAGCTGATAGGAAACAGCAGCATCCATATCAATGACTTTCACACAGCCATAGACACAGCGACAAACATTTATTTATCTGCAAATGAGTTTGAGCCAAACTAAAAAGGATTTTTTTTAAATAAACATAGATAAGTGGAAAATAAGTAATGATATGCAGATGGATCATCCCTATTAAATGGCAGCAATTTAGCAAATAATGGAACAAATGATGTACAAGTATAAAGTGCCTGAAGAAAGGGAGATTATGCAATATAATGAACATAATGTGAAATTTCTAACAGATAATGCTCCATAATTAATTACAACACAAATATAATTAGCATTCAAGCGAGAAGGCGTGCAAATATTCTACGTATATATATAAAAAAAAACAATTGTAAAGCACAGGAGCGAGGGAACAGCACATGTTTTTGAACACGCTGACCTGGAAGCAGCCTTTTGGTTCTCCAGGGATCCCATCAGCGTCCTGCTCCAGATGTTGATGTTGAAACCGCACTGACTCTCCGCCTCTGCTGGCCTGCAGTGCAGCGTTGCCAAAGCCACAATTGGCAGAATAGTTGATGCGCTTAGTGAAAGAGATGATTGGAGCCTCTTATAGGAAGAATAATTCCCACCAAGTAGCCAGAGGCAGGTTATGCTTTGCTGGCCTGGAGGGTTTTCTTTTGCTGGGCTGCTGGTGCAACAGAGGTGTCATAAAAGGAGTTCAGCTGAAACCAAAAACAAGATCCACTTTAAGGTTGTAACTATATTTCTCAGAAAAAAAAAAGTCTTTTTATATAGATTTTGCGCAATGTTTTTATTCGGACAAAAGCTCAAATTGATACAAAACTCTGTCTTCATGCCGCGTCAATAAGTGTTGATACCATGAACATCGACATACAGAGCAAGACTGTTTGGAGCATTGCATGAACCAAGCTATGTATCCTACAGCAGTGTTTAGTATTTTGCTTCAAACAGTAATTTTTAACAAATGATACTGATGGTAATAAAATCAGCCAATGTTTGCCATAACTGTCAGTGGGTCCTCATTTCTTTTCAGAAGAATTGGACTGATTGGACTGGACTGATTTTCAGCACCGCCACCATGTTTGACTGTTGGTATGACATAGCTGGACTTGTACCATCTAAGAACTTCTACTTTTGTCTCATCACCCTACAGAATGTTTTACCAAAGGTCTTGGCTATTGTGAAGCTGTAGATGTTCCTTTTTGAACTGAACAGCCAACTGTTTCTAAAACTCTTAATTTTCCCTTTATATGCTTAACTTTTACTGTTCTGCTGCCCCTCCTGCTTCTGCAGTGCATGCTCCAACTTTTTCACCTGCTTCTTCAAGTGTCATTTCTTGAACTCCTTCGACAAAAAGGTCAATCATGATGTTCGCTCCATGTGATGTCTGTGCTTTCACGATACATTTGACCCGATTTCCAACAGTTTCAAAAGAATTATTGTACTGACTTTTACTCTTGGTTTTATTTCTTGAGCATAGCACAGAAATATAACTAAACAGATCCACACGCAATATGTTGTGATAGCTGAACCTAACTAGTGCGGAGGGAGACTAAAACAAAACAAGAAAAAAAAAAACTTTAGGCTAAACCTTTTCTTTTTATCTCTTTTGATAAAAACTTTTTTTTCTGCTTAGCTTTTGCATTAGCTTCTTTGTATCCCAAAAGTTACTTCACGCATGTCTCAAAGACGCTGCTGCCTTTAACCAACCAGTGGATCATGCATCCCAGGGAACGAGTGAAAGGTCATCCGATGCTGACCTAGCTGCAGCGTCCTGACTCGACTGTTGAGAGACGGCAGAGAGAAGGAGAAATTACATTTAATATTTGCTTAATATGAACTAAATCGGTGAGTAAATAGAACCGAACCTTTAGAATCTTTTGGTTTCTGACCAGGGTTTGTTTACTTTACGAGATACTGTGCAGTTTAGCTCCCCGGCCGCTTTAACAATTTATGGCTTGTGATGAAACACGCCAAATGTGATCTTCTACAACTAGAGGCTTGTAAATAAAACATTGCTGGTCAAAATTGCATACGCCGCTGACATTATTTTCCCCGTGTGCTAAAAACCCCATTAAGTGAGACAAAACTGGCAAAAAAAAAAAACGGTGCAAGAAAAACAGGATGTTTGATTTTTATGATGTAAAAATAAAACAGTGGACCTTAACTTTTCTATAAATACTATATTAGATATGAATCAAAACAATATTCCTGTATAAAAATTTCAAGCTCTGGATTTATATTTTTTTTTCCGATGACAGTAGGGGAATGTGAAACATCCCGACTCTCAAAATATCATAGCAGTTCAAGCAAATAACACATTGACAGGCAAAGCGGCGACTGCAGCTCAGGACAAGAACCTCATTGAGGAAAGAATAGATTTACTAAACTGGGCCAACGGCTTCTTTAAAAAGCACATATTCCTGATTAGCATGTTTATTGCTGTTTACACCGTATTCTAAAATCAAACAGACCAGCGCTTAATCACTTATGAAACTAACAGCACTGCTGTGTTTTGAGATGTTTGCCACACTTAAATACGTCGCGTAACAAAATTAATTTTATCTCGCAATGAGATCGTTTAAGTAAAGTAAAGTTTTCAAATAATTATTTCAATCAACACATTGAAGCCACAGGGTGTAGCTTTTGACAAAAAAAAAAATCTGCCTTTTACTTGTTTGTTAAAACTGTCACTTTGTTGTGACTGTACAGTTTCAGACAGGTAATCTATGAAAAAAATTAAAATTTATTTAAAATGCACCGTTTCCGTTCATGAACAACCAATCAGATCCAGGAGGAAGGCCTTAGCGATGTCAATCATTCTCATGGAAACGCTGCCAAATGAGCTAATGGTGGAGAAACAGCTAAGAGTTCCAGGAAAACCATTTGTCCACCGTCATCGGTGCTAACTAGTCATGCTAACTAGCCTGATCGTTCATGGCAATCTGATGGGGAGAAGCTGCAGAGAGTGTGAGTACAGAAATGTGATTGACAGCGATAGGCTCCTCCTCCTGGCTCTGATTGGTTGTTTCTGTCTAAGCAGTGCATTTCTGCAGTTGGCACTGGGAGGATGCAGAGGAGCTCAACTTTTTTTCTGAGACTATCTATCTCATACTATAGTGACAAAGTGATGGCATTGAAAAAAAAATAAAAACATACATGTGAGGGTGGCATACCAGCTGTGAAGTTAAAATGTGACCCAAGAAAAACCCAAACTATTTCTACACCACTAATCATATGACTTAATTTCAAACTGGGCAAGACAGGCAGCACTGACCCAAAATAGTCTCTCTGAGCCTCTCTTTAAAGATACGGGACCCTTACACCTAACAACAACTCCATAATGACAGCTGTATTCAAACTCTCAGGCAGCCGCATTCAAGCGGAGCCAAGAAACTGTTTGCAGATTATTTTTGGGCAGACACATGTAAACAAATGGAAACAAACACAAAGACGCGCGCCTTAAACATGCATTCACCCCGGCGCCGAGCGCTTTCAATCCCCTGTCATTTGATTGCCACTACGCTGTCTCTACTATGTCAACGCCTGGCTCGCCTTCAGCAGAATGAGTGCCTTTCCCACATTCCCTTTCAAAACGAGACGTGGCGGCTCCTCGGATCTGAAGTGTCTCGCTCCCCACAGTCCTCCAGAAGCATGGCAGAGTGTGACGTGTCCTTGAAGTGATGTGTACGGCCTCCTCTGTAGCCGTCTGCAAGCTGTTCCGCTGCTGGACACCGTTCCCCTCTTTATGCGAGCGCACAGCCAGGCACGACAAACGGGGGGGATGTGGGGGGACTGTAGGAAACAAGTGGCTCTGCCCTAACAGGGAGATGAAGATGTACAACAAAAGAAAGTCGAGATGACAGTAGAAACGGAGAGGAAAAAGGGGAGTTTTGCCTTGTGTCATCTTCCCTCTGCCTCTTGTCAGCCCGACATTCCTCCTCAGAGAACCACTGAGGGGTGGAACGTGACGGAGAATTGCAGAAACGACAGCAGGAGCTGGTGTTCCTCCACTCCCTCCGTCACCAGCTCCCATTTATGGTTTGCAATCTGCATCCTATCGCTTCGTTCTGCATGCCACACACGAGTGAGGCGGAGTTCCGGCGGCGCTGATGGAAGCTTTTAAAGAAAGTTTCCTTATTTCCCCTTAATAGCATTTTTTACTTATTCATATTCGTCCCCCTTTGATTAGCGTAGACAAGCGAGAGCTCGTAAGGAACTCCATCATTGTCCTCCTTTGCTCAAACGGACCTGATGTGACTCTTGGCTCGACGTTCTGTCGAGGCACCGACATTGTTCCCAGGACGATCTCCTCCAGTGGCCGACGCTTTGATTTGTCTGCCAGTGGAATCCTTGGAAGCCCTGATGTGGCCTTAAATCTGAGGTGCCCTTAATAATTGATTAGCGAATAACTGTCAGCCCATGATGTTAGACTCTCAGGCAGAAGACTCTCTCCGGTCTAATCCCATTTCATTTATGTCCCCTCCTCTGTAGTTGTGAGCCAACCCTCCTGTGGCCCTCTGGAGCTTTAAGCAGGGTATTTTTTAAGGGCCACATTTGAAATAAGAAGGAAGAAGGTGTGAGCTGCATGTGCAAATATACTCATAAATGTAAGTTTTTGGCCATTTGGAAGACTGGTGTGGACATAAAAATTATATTCATCACAGACTGTTCCAAACAGCTGCATTTTCTGATATCGTTAAAAAAGTAAAACGAGTGATGCTTAGCTTGTTAGTTTTTAATGTATCACTCTTAAGCATACATACCATTGTACATCAATTTTTTTTAGCAACCATGCATTTGCACCATCTGTTTTTATTCAGAAAACTAGTGATAAACCTTCTTTTTGAAGGAGCTTTACTGTGGAATATTTAAATGACAACTCATATTGGCTGAATGAAAGGCTTGGGGCTGAGGTAATGCTAGCAAATATGATTTTTTTCTTCCTTAGTCTTCTGTTTTATGGTAATAAAAACAAAAACAACTAATAAAACAATCTCACAAAAGTGATTCATCCTGTTGTAAATGTTCCGTAACCTACAAGTTAGTAGGTTGTTGCTTTTTTATGTTAAGAGTTCATATATTGTAATAGTAACATATTCCAACAGGTGTTTCCTGTAGCCAAGGTGAAATAATTCTTTACATTGTGAGGAGAGAACAACTGAAGACCTGCTGCTCCTCATAAGATTCCATCAGGTTTGTCTCATTTCAAAAACTTGCATCAGAAAATCCAGATGGAAATGACAAGATTCAAAATTACTCCCTCAATTTCACAGAAAGCTCCCGACCCCACTAAGGGACAAGGGTGCAAGAAAATGGATGGATGGATGGAATTTCACAGAAAGGTTTTTACGCTCGCTCGAGGCGGTTTTTGGACTTTCCGAAAAAAAGACTTGATTCGCTAAACGGGAGATGGAAATGCGTTTGTCGAATAAGTCCTGACGTTGCGATCGTTCCCATCCGCAGGCGGCGGGTTTGAGCCTTAACAAAGGCACAAAACCCAAAAACATGATAAAGTCCGAACCTTCAAAATGATAGGGAAGACTCTCCCCATTTTTCTGATCTGAGCTGTTAGATCCATGCTCCATCTTGTTTATTACAGTTACGCGTAATGTCAACATCTGACAAAGTCATGCTGAGCAAAGACTAGTTGATTGGCTTCCAAACCCGTACATGGAAACACGCCTAATTTGCTTTTTCTTTTATTTTTTTTACGCCATTTTTACAGGTTAGCTCAAAATTCACAAAACAATTGGATGGAAACATAACTATAGATGAGCTACTGCCTCCAGATAATCATTGCTATTTGCTTTGTGAATTAGAGCCACTGCCACATGCTGTGTGGCGTAATACGGTTAAGGTCAGAGAGCACCCTCCCCTTTTATGTAAAGTGCTTTGGGGCTTTTAATAATAGAACTCCTCAAATTAAAAAAAAAGCTGCTTTCAGGATTGCTCTGTGTGTGGGGAGGGGAAAAAAGATCACAAAAGAGAAAGGGAACGACACTATTTGAATGAGTGACAACGATCCCTCCGTCCACCTATTAACAGACTTAAAGAATGACCTGGCATTGCTGTGCAGCTGCACAGCTGCTTAGGCTAAGCTAATGATTGGATATATTTTTTAAGATTTACAGCCTCTGCTTGCACCAGTCCCCTGTGATTGAACACAACACGAGGCAAAAGGAGTCAACAGCTCCCGTCTAACACCTTCCGACGAGGTTTTACGCTTCATAAAAGCTTGAACAAATGGTACAGAGAGCAGCCTTGGCCACTGGTGTTACTCTATTAGCACTCGCTTTGCCTCAGCCCCTGTTTACTCCTCATTACCCATATAGTACATTAAGATCCGTCTCTCCGGCTGACTTCTCATTCCAGCCATCGTCGAATGACAGCTGGCAAACAATAGAAAATAAAGCAAAAACAAAAGGGGGGAAGAAAAAAAAACTCGCAACGCCAGTAATCGGCGAGGGAATTTTTTACAGTTCTCGATCACACTTCTACGTCGACTGAAAGAAAAGTAATGAGATGATTATCAAACACAAATTTGCGTGTATCGCCGCCATTAAGTTGGGTAATGTTGCCGTTTTCCCTACAGCGTTGGACGGCTAATTTTTATAGAAAGCACAAAGTGTATGCGAAAGAAAAGAAAAAAAAGAAATCAAAATGAAAAGTCATTTTCCCTCTGCCAGCCAGCACTGGCTTCTATGTGCGACAAGAGTGAGTGTAGGAGAATGATGCGGGCTGCCATATGACTTTAGGCTTCAGTAGCACTTTTGAAATGACCCTGATAGAAAAGAAATAGCAATCAGTTGTGGAGAGGCTACCTCAGCTCAGGTGTGACTGAATGGAGTCTTTAGCTCCAATGATTTCTTGTTCCTTTCCGGCTGCTCTTCATAGCCAGAGAGCCACAGGAAATGATTTTAAAGTGAAACCGGTAATGAAATTCATTTTTGCACAGAGACCTCAAATTTGAGTTTCGAGTTTGATCTGTGGACTTATTTTCCTTCAGTCTGTATCAACAAACCTAAGTGGTCTTCAAAGATGGTGAATCTTAGAAATCGGCTGATAATATCGGTTCTGCTGTGATCGCGTTATCACTAGAGTGACTGAGTATTTAGATCCATATGACAAGGTCAATGAGGTCTTCAGGCCTGTTTGCAGCTCACCAGTTATCTTACTAGTTCCAGTTGAACAGAATGTACCGTTTCTGGATGATGACCTGCTAGCTTCCGCTTTTTTCCTCCATGTTCGTAAAAGACTTATTTCTTTGTGGATAATGTCCTGGGGTTGACATGTATGTCTTGCAGAACCTGTCTCATTTGTAATCAGTGTGACGGCTTGATGCTCTCCTTATATGATTGTTTGAACAAATGAAAGTGGCACCTGATAAGTTATCATCATAGATGAACCAGACTTGTGGAGGTCCAACGTTCTCTTCCTGATGTCTTGGCTGATTTCTTTTGCTCTTCCAAGATGGAAGCACTGAGGTATGTTTTAAGAGTATTTCTAGGAAATGATTTTTTTTATTATACCAACCTATGAGACGCCAACAAATTGACATTGTCATCATCCCAATTTGTACAAAGGCTTGGTAATATTTGCATATGTAAACTTAAAGATTCACATTATTCTTAGATTTAGCAAACAGTAGAAATCTCAGAAAAAACAACTGTAATACACTATATAATATTTGGTATCAACTTTGTAAATGCATCAAAAGTAACATTGCTGCTGTCTTAATTTATTTGATAATACTTTTTTTTAATATTGAGCACTGACCCATGCTGCTGAAAGCTTTACAGAAACGTCCATGTTTTATAAAAGCGTCCTTTACATGCTGCATCAAAGCCTGCATCTGCCTTCGGTTTGTGTTGTCTACCTGAAAGAGGTCACATTCTCTCTTTCAGTCACCAGCTAGAGGGCAGACTAACCTTTTGGAAATAAAGCGGGAAAAAAGAAAAGTTAGCAATGCAAAGTTCATGCGGACCGAATCTAAAAGTTCGTATTCATCATCATCATCATCATCAGCGAGATCTGTTTCGGTGAATCACGTCGACCCCCAAAGACAAATGGAGCCGCTAATTCCATCTGCTGTTAAAGCTAATGGAGTTCTAAAACTATGACTAATCACACCTGAAGAGCTTAGTGGATAAAAAAATAAATAAAATAAAAAAAATGAAATAAAATAACCAGAAGTATGTTTGATGAAATGACATAAAAGCCAAACGCTTGTCTTCTGTTCTAACCTAAGCATTTATGCATGAGCTGTCGTGTTTGTGCACCTGCTGCCTTGGCATTGGTACAAACACTGCACTTTTCTTTCATCTGTATACATTCGCAAAGCAACTTTCAATAGCTTGTACAACAAGAGTGCTCAGCGGTGATAAGAATGAATTTGCCTTGAGTGGATCTCTCCCCGGCAACAGTAACGATATGTTTGCTGAAATCAATCAAGAGCTCGGAGTCCAAGGTCTCTGTGGTTTACAATTTCTCTTTGATTTGATTTCTTTTATGTTTCCTTTTGAAGAGGAAGCCAGAACCTGTCTATATTTGGGGGAAAATTATTGTAAGCCATCTAGAGGAGGTACCGTGCATTCATATCGAGTGCATTCTGTCCGCACACCATGTTTCTCTAAATCAGCTCCCCACGTCAGATTGAAGCCAGCGTAGCTTTTGTATGTGGATTAACTAAATTGCGTACATCATGGACATAATTATTGACATGACATACGAAGAGGTACGGCCACTTTTAAGATTTAAAAAGCAAAATCAGAGTCAAAGTAGTAACTTTTTGACCAGACGCTTTTTTACCTCAGCCTCAGTCTTGTGCAATTTGTTCTAAATCTAGTGGTTGTCATTAACTGGACTTTTCTTGAAATGGTTTATAAAAAAATTGTATATGTAGTTTGTAGATCCTATTATGTGATACCCATTGAAACCAGCAGGTGGCGATAACGTTGACTGCAATGTCAAAATTCAAATGAATAAGAACCACAAGTAAACTGCAGTTTGCTGAAAATTTGTCTGAAAAAAAGTTTGGATTTTCATTAGTTATTTAACTTATTCCGTTTGTATCTGATGTGCAATCAATAAAAGATAAATAAAAAAAAAGATACTTTAATAAAACAAGCTTGTCATAAAGTAGTCCTCCAACACAACATTCATTCTCATTCAGTCATCAGCTGTATAATATCACTTGTTATTTAAAACACTTGTCAGTGATTGGTTGACCTCAATTTTGGTTTATTCAAAAATGAATAGATAGAACAAAGTTTTAAAGAGACCTGGACTAGTCAGGAGTTAGCATGACTTAGTCATTATTATTATTATTATTATTGCCACAAATATTTATTTATTTATTTTCAAACCTGAGAAGTGTGCGACTTTTCATGCGTGTCTTTGAATTAATTACCATGTTGAATCCAACAGACACGTGGTACTGTGAGAAAATCAAACTGGATCCTCTGAGGATTTGCCACATTAAAATATGAAATGTCATTTCAAATTTCTCATACTAGTCCTGTAATTAGTCTAGAAATATATCCTGCAACTCCAAATGAGAGCATCAAAAAATGAGAACCAAACAAGCTCTTGATAACTTTTAGGTCTTTAAACGTTTTAGTTATTATAGAAATAACTCACAGTTCATTCTAAACCTCTGTCAACAAAGTGAATGTAGCTTAATAGCAGGAGGATTTGTCTTGCTGATAGTAATTTTACATATAGTTGTATATCTGTCTTTATTTCTTCAGTTTAATTTATGAGTAGCAAGTAAATGTTGTTTGGTGTTAGATTGTTTTTCAAAATTGTAGATTTTCAATTTGTGTTGTTTCAGTGAATGTTAAGTATTAAAAAGAAATTTACTTGTTGTGGCAAAGTTAACGACTCCAAGTAATTGCTGTCCTCCGTCACCACAGGCTCTCTGGAGGAAGGATTGCTGTAAAGTCAATGACTTTATGCAATCAGCTGGGCTTCCTTAGATTAAAACAAAAGCTTTATTATTATTATTATTATTATTATTATTATTATTATTATTATTATTATTATTCATTATTATTTGACCTCATGGCATAACAACCCAGCCCCCAAAACAACCTTAATTTTATCAGCATCAAATCATAACTCAGATGAAAGTGGAATGTAAGTTTTGAAATTTTAAATGCCAGACAAAAACAAAAACGGAGGAAAATGAGGAAGAAAAATGTTCTTTTCTAAATGTAAATTTATATTTTGGTCAAAGTCACAGCCTGATTTTTCAGACTTTTCAATGTATTTTCACAACATTTTTATCTGATTTTATTTAGTTGACTATTTGTGAATTAACATTTTCCGCATTAGTCTCGTGTAAAGCCTTCAAATGCCATTTATTGTGATTTGTGGCTACACAATCAAACTGAGTTGTTTCTCTTTATCAATTGTTTTGCTCAAGTTATAAAATTTTATTGGATGTGGGTTGATTAAAAATTAAAACAGTTCAAAGATGTGGCAGAAGTTTATGTTTTAAACATTACTCTTCATTTCTATACCCACATAGTGCACTTTTCTTTATAGATACCCAGAAGTAAGTGAAGATTTGAGTTCCTCAAATTGGCTCAGAACAAAGAGCAAAAACTTATAAAGAATTAATAGAGCGGGTCAAAAATGATCTGGGAAAACCGGGTTTCAGGAGATTTATTGCGCAAGAGATGAAAACCTCTGGCCACAGGGCAAATAATTAGAACGTTTTTGGAGGCAAACTAGGGTGAGCGGTCAGACATAAAAGGAGCTGACATTAAAACAAGCCGAAGAGATAGGCGGACAAAGTAATGGTGTATGGAAATTACTGTCACGCTTCCTTTCTTTTATTACCACCAAATGATTATTGGCTGGTGTCAGGATGGCAATTTAGTAAGTGTGGGAGATTAGCAACAACAACCAAGGGGGAAACACTTTCACAATTGCTCCAGATCACAACCCTGGAGAGAGATTTGGGTAGAATACTGAAACCATTGTTGGCATTTTGTAGGCTTGAACGTTCATTTGAAATTTTTTCTTTATTTTTTTTTTTGCCAGGTCATTTTGACAGAATTGAATTAACTTTTTGAGCCAGGAAGCCTTATGAGCACCTCATGTATTTCTACCATGACAGTTTGGTGCTACCCTCCTGGTAAAACAACTACAGATTCACTTTAATCTATACACATTATGAGCAAAACTGAAAGGATGAACTTCCACATCTTAAGATATAACTTAAAAAGTGACTCCAAAATGCAGCAGTCACTAATGTCTGCCTTTTGGGTAGACGACAATTTCTTTCTCGCAAACTGTGATGAGGGAGGAAAGAAAATTGGACAAAACCAAAACCTTCTGTTAGCAGTTTTTTACACATTGCCAATATATGTATTCTTGCACTAAACTGTGAATAAATATTCACCTGCCAAATGTAGACAGATCTCATTCTAACATAACAAAAACGTATCAAACTATAACATCGACACCTGCGGTACTTATCAAACAGCGATGCTGTGTTTTGCCGTGTCCTTAATAAACACTGAATTCAATCCGATAAAGGGGAATAACAGTCCAAGGGAAATACTTGTGGTGTAAGTTGCATCATCTTGAAGCAAATCATTAGTCCTCTGTAGGAACATTCACTTCTGGAAAAGCTATAGCTACACTCAGCTCTTACACTGGGAGAGACCCTTGTGAGCTATTATTTAAGGTAGCATTGACGCAATACAAGAATGTCTGGCTATCATGGAAGAAAAAAAGATAAGTGGACTTAGTCACACTTTTGCAAGGAACACATCAGAGGTGAGCTTGTTAGCTTGTTATTTCAATTGATCCCACTTTTGGAAGATGACCGTGGAGGAAACGTGACGATTGGCGAGCATCCAGTGTGGTTCGCTAGTGGGACTGTTGTTCCCTTGAGGTGGACAGCGGCGCATACAGAACAGCCGACGTTTAGGGCTCTCTTCCTTTCCCGAAAGCCAGAACGTGTGTCAATTTGCGAATTCGGCAGCGACAGACTTAAGCGGACGGACGGTGCAGAAGGCCGCGAGGCGGAGGGAGAAAGTGCGAGGAGGGAGCAACCGATGCGTTCAAGGTGAAGGTGGAGTTACATCAAAGGTCAGCGCAGAGCTGCGTCTGATTTGCAATCGACAAGCTGATGGATGAGACCAGACAGTGGTCTCTGTAGAATATGACTTTCAATGGACGACATTGGAGATTGTCGTTAAAAGAGGTGACCCGGGGAGGAGAGGTGGCGGCGAGTTCTGCCGACAGGAATAAAAGTCAGAGGAAGGAAATGAGTGGATGAACATGGATGAGGAGGCGGCTCGCAAAGTAGTGGACCTGAAAGGGAGCGGAGTTGTGAAGATGAATGTTGTATACGTTGGATCAACTGCGCAAACCAGCCGAGGACGAGTCAGAGAGAATGCAGGGAGGCAGGCAGGGGAAAGCCAGGGGAAGAAAATGTCAGGCGTGATTTGTTGCCGACAACAGACAGACCGATTATCTGGCAGAGCTGCAGCAATCTCAGTAGATTTGCAAAAAATCAAACCCAAGAGAGATGTAAGCCGTCGCTGTGTGGCCAGTTGGTTTTCTGATCACATTTATTTGTCTGCCGGGTTTATTTATTATACTGTCATGACTCTACCTAGGTTATTAAAGCGCCATTCAACAGGTTCTGGGTAAGCTGATGCCTAGACCCCCTAACATTAAACGGTTAGCATTCCAAGAAGTGTGGCTTCTATTGCCATATTATAAATGCTCAGAATTAATTTTTAATATTCTAGGTGGAGCAAAATAAAATATGTCCTCCTGCCTAGGCGTAGAAATAAAAACGTTTTAGCCTCGATTCAAAATACGTCTCAAAATACATATCTGAGTGCATATAAATCAGTAAACAGGACGAATTACAAAAGGCTGAAACAATCGGGTAAGAGGAATTGTGGAAATTGTTTATGTTAAAAAGCATTTTATGCATGGAATAGTTCTCTTAGAGACACCATAGACGACATGTTGTATTAGTAGCCAAAGGAGAAGATTATGGGATTTGGCTGCTAACTAAGTTGTAAAGTTGGAGCAATGCATGTTGAAAAAGAGCAGATTGAGGAGGAGACACAGAAAACTCAAGCAAGGAGTCAAGGTCACAGTGATGCAAGCAGAATCAATGAGAGGTGAGGCCACATACAGACTGTTAACTACAGTGTTTGTGGAGAGTTGAAGGTGAGCCACCTCGAAAAGCGAGACATTTTCTCGTTGTGTTTGCTTCAGCTCGGCGTTTCCCAATGGAAGCCGTCTATTGCTGTTTTAAACAATGGCAGTTGAGCTTAGTAAGAACTAACCTGAACTTTCATCAAAGAAAGCAGATTTCTCTAAATAAAGGATCTCTAACTACAGTCTTCGAGATCTACTTCCCTGTAACTTTTATGTAGGTTTCTGCTGCAAAACACCTGAATCAAATGATTGAATCACCTCTTCAGCATGTCAGAAGGTTCAGCAGAGGTGATTCAGGTGTGTTGGAGCAGGGTTGGGTCTAAAAGCTGCGGGGCAGCAGCTCTCAAGGACTGAAATTCGACACCCCTATTTTGATCTCCCAGCCTAATAAAGCATGTGGGAACAGTGGAGGGAAACAACTCGCCTTTGAAAAGAAATAAACCTTCAGTGGAGCTAGTTATGCTGCCTCTACTGAGTAGGGTTTGAGATGAAACTCAAAATTTGACAAGCAACCAGATGCTAATAGTCTATACAGGCTGAAAAGCAAAAGAACAAAATGTTGATTTAATAAAAGACATTACTGAGTACAAAGACCAAAGAAAGAAGAGTGAAGAAAAGCTGTCAGGAACGATGAATTTTATGCAATTCGCATGACAGTTTTTGCAGTTTCCATTAACGTTTTCTGATGTGATGTTTCAAACGAAAACACAGACTGAAATGCGGCTGGTGAGTTCTTCAGCCAACGCTTGTAGCAGCAGAACTCCAAAGACATGTAGGACAACCAAAATATACAATAAACTGCATTAAAAAGAAAACTTTTACACCTAGTCTTACCTTGCTGACAAAAATTGGGACCTGGTTCCACATCACAGGAGTACAAAAGTATCATGTTCCAATTTTAGAAACTCAAGGAGTGACCGATGAAACTGTAGTCTGAGACCAAAGTGCTCCATTAAAAACATACGTAACAATCATATCTTTCATGTAGGAGGGAGCTTGTTTGCTTTGCATTCTTAAAAAGAGGATTTTTGCATGTTATTTTGGAATCAACAGGGAGCAAATCAAGAGAAACTAAACTGGAAGAAATAAGATCCACCTTTCTGTCATCACAACCCTCGTAGCAGCATTTTGCTTCTGCTGAGAGCTTCTTGGATTTTATTGAACATCCTGTTACTAAAGAGCCACAGTGGCCCAGCCAGGGGATTTACATGGGATTTAAAGGTCGTGTCCCGATTAAAGATAACACCAAGGTTCATTACATTAAAGCAAGAGGACGTGCAGGTGATTGCCATGATGGAGAATTATGCAAAGCTCAAGAACAGATACCCAGATCCGTGTTACACTTATGCATGTCTCTTTTCTTTCAATGGTGTTAGAAGACGCGATGACATAGGAAAATAACTTTCCCGGATTGCATTTGACGTCTCGGATCGTTTGGATCTTTTGGAAGAAACTCTTTCATACGCAGAAAGCACACATGTCACAACACACATGTACCGAACATATGCAAACACTTCTGTGCAAACGTGGCAACTGTGACTCAAATTCTGTTGCAGGTGGCTGCATTATAACAGACTGATCCATCAGTACAACACTGATTAACCATTCTTACTAGCGCGGTTGGATTGTTTGACTCTTGGAATAGTTAGAGATGGCGCTTTCTCTATGTGCAACGATGTTTACTGGTTAACTTCAGATCAGGGTCCTAGAGAGGCTTTTGCCAACTACATAGATTAACACAGGACTGGACAATATGTCACAACATCAGCATTTTATATCAACTGATACTGACAATTATTGATTAGATTTTTTTTGTTGTTTAGAATATATGTTGTTGTTTCTTCCCCAGCCGTTGTGCTCGTTATCGCCGTTCGCTCCACGCTGTTTGTTTTTAGATCTCTAAGCAGTCATGAGGCGTGGTGGTGAAATCTGACAGGTTGCTACTCAACAGGTGGGTGCTAGGCAACCAAAGAGCGAGTGAGTTAGCCGAATGCGCCAACGTTACCTAGCTGGCCGTCAGAGGCTGAACAGCTACAGGCGGGGTTCATCCTGAACAGGTCACCAGTCTGTCGCAAGGCAACACAGAGACAGACAAACAACGATGCACATACACACACACACTCACCAATTTGGAGAGGCCAATTAACCTGACAGTCATGTTTTTGGACTGTGGGAGGAAGCCGGAGTACCCAGAGAAAACCCACGCATGCACAGGGAGAACATGCAAACTCCATGCTGCAAGGCAACAGCTCTACCAACTGCGCCACTGTGCAGCCCGTTGAGTAGACATTTCATGATTCATATTGATGCACCACATCTGAGCAAATTGCTTCTACAGTCCTTGTCTGCAGCGGTGATACTGTACATGTCACAATTAGAGCTTTAATATATCCCCATTCTTGTTTCCCAGGTCGACCGCACTGCCTTGTTTGCTCGGCTCTGGCGTCTACAAAAGTCTGCAGAGTCAGATAACAAATTCCGACACTTTTAAGCAATTTTGAATCCTTGTTCTCAGTCGTTATCTGCATTACTCCACAAGACATATGGCACTCCAACCATAAAAAACCTTCCTGGTAGCCCAGGAGATCAATCAAAGTAATAGAATGAGTAAATGTAAATGTGCAGCTCCATTTCCCATAACTGTAGCTGCTGCGGCTATCAGAGGCGGCTTCAATCTGTCCCTGTCACACTGAGGCAGGGGGAGAGGACCACGGTAATATATGCGGGCTGGGGAATGGGATATAGGTGCCGGTTTCCATCCATGTGGGAATATGTGTGTGTGTGTGTGTGTGTGTGTGTATGTGTGTAGCATGTGATGTGTGCCTGTGTGCGTGCAAAACCCAGAAATCATGGATCTTGCAGGTATTTATTTATCTGCTGTGCCGAGAGAAACATAGACACAGCGAGAGAAAACAGCAAAACGAACCAATGGATGGCTGCAATAAAAAAAAAGGACAGAAAATAGAAGCCAAAGCTGCTCAGACGTCATACGTGTGTGTGTGTGTGTGTGTGTGTGTGTGTGTGTGTGTGTGTGTGTGTGTGTGTGTGTGTGTGTGTGTGTG
>CAEGAF010082867.1:0-11095 GCA_903067075.1 Micropoecilia bifurca | reverse complement strand
TAGACAAAGTCACGACAAAATAAAATTTAACTACAACAAAAAATCCAAAACTATTACAACAATAATGTATGGTGAAAATGCAAGATTTAAAAAATATGTATAAATTAAAATAACGTCTGAACATTTTTAACATTTTTCCATCCATGTTTATTATTGACACTCCACAACAGGAGGAATCTGATAATCGCCATACAGCAGATGAATAAAGCCAGAAAGCTCTCAGAAAATCTCTCTCCCCTCCACCTGTAGTCAGGAACACAACCTGGCGAGGAACATTAACGTGATGCCAATCGATAACAGCAGGCGTCCCGAGTCGTTTCTCCACATGTCTCTGCAATCTGAGGTTATAGAAGCACGGAGGACGTCAACAGACAAACTTTCATAAGTGTAAGGTCGCAAGATTGACCTCAAAGACAAGTGATCAATCTCAGATCCATAACAAAGAATAATAATTAACTTAAGGCCTGGTATGAGGCTGCAGAATGACGAGAAGAGGTGGAGTTTTAAAAAGAATAAGAATGACAAATCCTGGTTTCATAGCTGGAAATTGTGACATGTGGCAGATTCCTGGGCTCCATTTCATGGTGTCATGTCATGATGTATGTGTTGTATTAGACCTCCAGACCCAGACTGTGTAAGAGAATTTGCTCACATACTTTGTTCTTTTTGGCCGACATCAGGAACAAAGAGGATTTCACCTCTCAGTTAATCTGTTTTCACGTATTATTCAAAATTTACATTTTGCATGATTTTGTATTTCCTTTTGGGTTTCTGCTGCCTCTGAAAACACAAGTCCTTAAAAAACTCTCAGTAGGATTTTGGCAATAAGTTCATGTTTGCTGGTGTTTGGAAAATGACCTGTTTCAAAAACTTCCAGAATATTATATTCATATTTTACATAAATTACATTATTATTTATTTATCTTTTATTTGTGTATTAAATTTCTTAATCTGGGACCTGAGTCTGATTTTTGTACCACAAACAAGCAAAAGTGGTAGAAAAAAACCCTTGAATTCTTGAATGCTACAAATCTGCTTTGTTACCTAGCAACTCATGCTGAGTTTCAGCACATTTGGTAAGCTGGTTCAACCACTTTACACACTGTACAATGGCTGTTGGAAAAAATAACCAATCATTGTTAACGGGGACCTATTTTGCACATTTTTGTACTTCCATTTGGGTTTTAACTGTTTTCAAAAACAGTCCAATTTCTTTAAAAAAAAAAATTAAACAAATAAAACTAATAAACAAAAACACTTGGCTATTTTTTGGCAATAAGTTAAGGTTTTTCAGGTTTTCTGTTCAAGAACCTCCAGATTGTTCGACAGACTCTGCGCCGTCACCTAGCAACCCCACCAGAGAGTCGCCCGTCACCTAGCAACCCCACCAGAAAGTCGCCCGTCACCTAGCAACCCCACCAGAGTCGCCCGTCACCTAGCAACCCCACCAGAGAGTCGCCCGTCACCTAGCAACCCAAGCTGAACTCCAGCAGGTTTGGTCAGCTGATTTTATCTCTGTACAATGGCTGCTGTTAAAGACAAGTGTTTTGTTGTTGACTCACCATCCAGAAACCACTTGCTGCATTCTTGTGGGTTGTGCAGGAGGCTCTACTTATGCTTTTCAAAAATGTAAGATTGCAAAGTTGCGCATCTATTTGCAGCGATTTTCACATGCAAGTGTAAATGTTGGGTTGGGGGGGGGGGTTTGGCCATCTGCAGTTTATTTAGATTTAAAGTGACAGGAAGCCGTAGAACAGCTCATTCTGAAAGAACTTAATTAAAATCTCTTTAAGAAAAATGTGCAAAAAATGAAATGAACATGTTTTGTATGGGCCATTGATATATCCTAACCTTCTTAAGGGAACATCATAGGTCGCCTTTAGTCATAAAAATCATTTAAAATTAAAGTATCTAACTATTTAAAACTATATTTTGTGTATTTTTTTAAATAAAAACAGGACAATTGGTGAGACTTGCCTTTGCTGCTCAGGTTGGATCATTTCAGCAGCTGTAGTGAACAGCGTTGTGAACGAACAAGTCGTCTTCATGGACTTTCTCCTTGTTTCCAGCGCTTGTCCCACTTCAGTCAATCCCATTAGTAACACAGTGTTGAATGTTTCAGCTCCGTCTTTTAAATTTGCCTCATGAATATCTGCTACTCTCTTGTACCAAACATATTTTTCTGTGTACCTTGTACTGACACGGCTCTGTGAAATCTGACTTAATCTGATCTGATTAGAGTGACTGAAACGAAGAAACAATTAGATAATTACACAAGTACACAAGAAAGAAAGAAAGACAGAGAGAGAGCGAGGAAGCAGAAGGGGCGAGAAATAAAGAGAGTGAAAATGACTCATCCGTGAAGTGGGTAAAAATCGATTGTGAGGAAAATGTGTGTTTCCCTGCAGAGAAGTGAAAGGACAGCAGGACAGAGCGGCTGGTACTGGGACTCTGAATGAAAGACAAACAGCAGCTAAAAGCCATGATATGGTCACTAAAATAAACCAGTCAAAGCTGGACTCCTACCTGAACTGTGTCCTCTGGATTTATTAAGATGAATGAAAATAAAGCATGTCGCATCTGTGAAGGAAAAAAAAGTGACACTAACAGGATTGATATCTTAATAAACAGTCACAGAACCCATTAACCATTATTTGTAGAACTACTGTAAAAATAGAAATTGTTTTTCCATTTAGTTTGAATTATTAAACGTTATATTAAATGTACATATATTTTCTTGGGGACCCCTAGTGGTGTGGAGGCCCTAAGCAGTCGGTGAACTCGCATCTACCGCGGGTCGGTTCTGCTTTTGCTGTCTGTTTTTTTAATCATGAAGAGGAAACAAATACTAATTAAGGAATTTCTATTGTCAATGTGGTGGAAATTTCAATATTTAGTATTTCATTCAACCCCAGGGAGGATTTTGTCCCACAGCTGGACATCCAGACAGTTTTCTTTCTCTGGCCCACAAAGGCTTGTGCTCCGGTACCATGACTTTAGCAGAATCCCGACTATGGAAAGAAATGCTTCATAAATAAAATGTGTGGTTTCCTCACAGAGTATTTGCCATGTCACCTACAAATCTGACTTTACTGATTCGACACGTTGCTAAATAAACATCATTTTGTGTTGGCAGACCACCGCTAAGCAGGACATGATAGACAATGTGAGTTAAATAATTCAGCAACCTTTTCTGGAGCCTAAAAATGCTTCTGATCAACTTTTTTTGGTTTTTTTACATTGTTGTGAAAGCAAAGAAATTCCCACTTTACTCAAAGTCACATTGACCAAGGCTCTGGCTTTCCTCCAGCATGCTAGCTGTGTAGCGTTGTGCTGCTAAGTAGTGCAATTATTCCTGTTTCTAACTGAACTCGTGAGAGCGTGTGGACGCCTTTGTGGCTCCCGCTCATTAGTGGGCCGGTCAGGCATGGCTGCCAGATTGTGTTTGGTCAGCGCTGGCAGGGCCACAAACAAAATGGCGGAAATGTTCGACCCCAGATTTTTCTGGCTCCACGTTCAAAACCCAGCAGCAAATTACCCTTACAAACAATGGGGGGGTGGGGGGTGGGGTGACACGGCTTTAGGTTCAGATCTGCGTCAGTGAAGCCTTTGGGTCCAACTCCAACTGGATCCGACCCAAAGGAAGGAAACAGATGGGAGTCAGGAGGTTCGCTTCGGCTTTCAATGATGTTTTTAAAACTCTTGAAAGAAAATAAAAGTAACAGAAACTTTGACCAAGGTAGAATTTATTAATTAGTTTCTTGTTTTTTTAATGCTTCTGATGTCAGTGTTGAGAGTCTGCAGGATACAATGTTAATTGGTCCGAAACAAACCCGGCTTTGGGTTTTGGGAAGGATTCGTTTGATTAACCTGCAGTGTCCTGAGAGAGGAGAACAAACAAAGCAATCTGACAAAGCGTAAATTGAGGTGAAAGTTAGCATCACATTGAACTCAACTAAAAAACAACTCAGAGATACGACTGGAAATGAATTTCAGCAATAAAGCTGCTTGTTCTGAAAAAGACAAACAAGTGGTGACTTTTACGCATTGGGTCTAATTATATCCTCATCAATTTGTGTTCAGTGCTGTAAAAAGTATTTTATTTCTGTATTTACTTGTTAAATGTTTAAATGTAACATAACCCACACGAAATGCATGTTTTAATCAACAATTTTCCCCACCAGCGTTATCCAACCTGGCCTTACATGAAAAAGTATTTTTTACATCAACATGGAGGAATTTTGACCAACTCTACTTTGCAGAATTGTTTTAATTCTGCCATATTAAAGTTTCTCTAAGGACGAACGACCTGATTAAGGAGATGTGACAGCATCTCAACAAATTTAAGTCTAAATATTGACTTGAATTTGCAGGAATTACAAGAGATCAAACTCATCTGGATTGGAAAAAAGGAATAAAATAGAGAATCTTTACTGTTACTGCCCAAAACTCCTCAGCAGCTCCAATTAACCAGTGCAGTTTATTTATCATTGACGGTCTTGAGAGCCATTGAGCCGTTTACTGAGTTATTATCAACCTGCCTTTGTCTTTGTGAAGTTTTCACAGAAAACTGTCTGAATCTCTCCTTCTCACACTTAAGTGTTCTTATACATGCTAAAACATTTTAAAGACAAATTTGTTCTTTACAAGGTTGTTATAAAGTATGAAATACAAAAATAAAATGAAACAGGTAAATTCTGACATTAAAGCTGAGTATGTAACCATGTTTTTGCATATTTGTTTAAACTGTCAATTTGTTTTGACAGTAAGACAAATAATCTGTGAAAAATTAAAGTTCATCTGCCTTCTTCTAGAGCTAAATAGAAACAACCAATCAGAGCAAGGAGGCGGGTCTTAGTGCTGTCAATCAAGCCAGTGTCAGCTAAATTTGTTGTCAGTTTAAGGATGCATATTGGTTCCCTGAAAGACAATGAAAACCTGTTAAACTCTATGTTGTGCTAATAGCAGTTAGCAGAAGTGCACTTAGCACTTTTAGCGCCGTGAGTTTAGCGCAGAACTCACAGTGCTAAATGATAAAAATATAACAAAGCTTCATGCAGTTTTAATACAACACTAGTTCTTCGTATAAAGGGAAGTGGAAGGACAATAGAAGTAACTTTTTGTGTGTTTGTGACTGAAGGAAAAAGTTTGTGAGAGGCCTGGAGGGAGACAAAGTGCTTACCGATGTAGCCGAGAAATCCGGACAGCATCCAGGGATCACAGCAAAAACCTCCAGGCTGCAACCAATCTGAGCAGCAGGTGTGACTGGCTGAGTGGGACACCGTGTATGTGTGTGTGTGTGTGTGTGTGTGTGTGTGTGTGTGTGTGTGTGTGTGTGTGTGTGCATGAGAGGGAAAAAAGAGGCTGAATCCCACCGGAGCAGAGACAGGACTTCCATTAGAAACCAGAGTCCCGTTTAGCAGCTGACCTGAGGTCTAAAGTCCAGAAAATGTTTGAAAAAACAGCAAAGAAGTGACCAACATGAACTCCTCCAATCATTTTGTGAGATTTCTGCAGTTAAGCTACGATGAAAAAGTAGTTAAAAGCAATTAAATCTGATTGTTTTGATTAAATAACTCAACAGTAAAAAGAAGAGACTCAGCAAAAATATTGCTGACCAAAAATGTTTTGACAGTCTTGATAATATGTGGGGGAGTTTGTGTCAGGTCTGTTCTAATCCTCTTTTTACAAAAAGAACATCACACCTACAGTCAAACACGGCAGTGGCAGTATGATGATATGGGGCTGTTTGATGCTAGCAAGCTTCTTTTTAGCTAGCTAGTTAGTTTTGCTCCTACCTCCATTTCCAGTGCAAGAACCAGAATCAATTATTCCTGCTAATACAGCTACTAATGTACCTTTGCTAGCTAGCATATACCTAACATACCTTTGCTATGCCAACTAGCAAAGGTATATTAGCTAGTTAGCGATATTGATATCGCAAAAATAAAGACCACATAAAATATATGAGACTAAATAATCCAACCACCACAAAAGAAAAGACCTGTAATTAAACAATTTAAGGTCAACTTGCCTTTTTTTTTTTTTTTTTTTTTACAAATTTAAGACACTCTGATTTTCTACATCATGTAAATCAGGGATCCATTCCAAATATTTCACTTATTTTTATTCAATCTGCATGTAAAACACAAAAACCCAAAAGATGTTTAATTTAATAATAATAATAAAAGTGGCAAATGTTTTCATTTGCCACTTCCAAACTTCTTTCAATCTGCCTTTTACAAATCATTTAGCACAAGATCTTTCTCCGAAGCTGCTTCTGAACCATTAATATAAAATAAATTAAATAAGTTTCATAAGATCCAGTGTTTCTGCAACAAAGAGTTTGGCATTGATATGATTTTTTGTACAGCTCCGGTTAGCTTTGCATTAAATATCCACAGACATCGACAGCAGCAGTTTTATATGGATTGACAATATTTGAGACTATTTTCACTCCATAGTTTAATACACAGTTCCCATGTATTAGGAGGCAGGCGCATGCGCAATGCGTAAAGGATCAATGGCGTCGAGATCAACAAAAATAAAATATGTGGAAACTCTTAACTAATGTGAAATAAATAGAAACAAATCGACGCGTATAAAACGGAGAAGGAGAATCAGCTCGAGGATTTGGACGAGCTGAGCTCATATTCCGACTTGCTACTTTGTGAATGTGAAGAGTTCATAGAAAATGGAGGCTTTTATCCATGGACGCAAACAGTCGGTGTTTGACCGGATTTATAAAGGATGTCCGAACTCAATGACTAACAAGGTTCTGGTGACCAGCAGAGTAAGTAGATAAAGTAACAAACACGCAGGCTACATGTCCATCTTAGCTAGCAGGTAAAAGCTACATTAGATAAGCAACTTTTACTAGTTGGGCAATAACTACAGTAAATATCTAATATTTATATTAGAATCACACAGAGGTGAGTAGATTACCGTAAGATTTAATGTACGTTCGTTGTTTATAAGTTAGACAGGAACGAGATCAGAGCCAGTTTTAAACGTGTGGTTTGTTTGTTGTTGTTGTTGTTGTCATGGCAACACCATAGCAACTGCCTGCCAAAATGGCGCTCAGTTACAAAATCACACGGGAACCATGTATTTATTAAGCTCTTCAGCTTATGTCTTCATTACAGCAGCTTCATAACAATAAATAATACCCTGGATTCATCTCTGAGGAGAAGAAAAGCAAAACAAGATGGCGACTATCAATCTATCAGTCACTTACTTTTCTCCCACTAATGCGGCTAACGAGGAGTTTCTTTAAGTGCCACTAATCAATAGGTGGCTGTTATGTGTCATCAGAGCACAAAAGCAGTTGGGTTCCAGTAAAAAAATCTGACATAGAGAATAAAAGTTAAACCTCCACAGGAAACAAACGCTGAATCTAGAATATGAAATAAGTTACATCAGCCTGACCAGCAGCTCACATGATACCAGCTTATTTACAACATCCTCTGTACATTTAAGCATAAATACATCGTCTCAGGATTCACTAAAAGAGAAGCAGGATTTCTGCTGCAGCCACCGACAAACTGCACACTGAGTCTAGAGCCCAGCAAGCTGCTCGGTCAGCTGAGAATGAGCTGAGAATGTCCAAGTCTGGACACAGCTGCTCACTTTGTTTAACGGTGGAAAGTATTCACACACCTTTGTTTTTTCTGCTGTTTTAGTTGCAGATCTATTAGAAAAAGCCTTTAAAGCTGTGATAGTTTGGCATGACAAATAATTTATGAAAAATTGAACTACTTTGCTTTCTCCTTAGAAAGGCAGTGGTAAGTAGAAACAACCAATCAGAGAAAGGAGGCGGGTCTCACCGCTGCCAATCAGCCTCTGGCTAGTTAGCATAGCCACAGACAGCAGGTAAACTGTTTCTCTGTAACTGTAAGTTGTTTCTTCGCCATTAGCACAGTTAGTAGTTGATTGACAGCAGTAAGACCCGCCTCCTGGCTCTGACAGGTTGTTGACAGTTTTAACAAATATGTAAGACATTTTTATTAAATTTACGTACTGCAGCTTTTATGACAAAGTAAAGACATTGTTACATTTGTGCAAAACAAACACATTTAAGTTAGATTAATATCGTTACTGTAAAGGATTTGCTTAAAACGTGATATTTTCTGGGTAAATATAATATATAATATATATAACATCATGAGTTCACATATTGTTTCCTGACTCAGTGTCCAAGAAAGCGCTGAGAATAAGATTTGTTAAAAATGATCATCATAATTCCAGGTTTTACCAAGATTGTCCAATCAGGCTGCAGTAATTTAAACATAATATCTACTAAAGCTTCCAAACTGGTGGCTGTGACACTGAACTTTGAGCTGCAGTGAATCTGATTTCCACTGATCCTCCTTCAGCTGTTTCTGCGCCTTGATTGGAGTCCATCTGCAGACTGAACCTGATTCAGGACTTCTCTAGATTAAATATCCTGGATTGTGTCAAAGTACAACTTTAAGGAAAGAGACAGAGGAACGTTCTGCACCTGAGACTAAAGGCAAAACAATGAACAACAAGAAGAGGCTTCTGTGATCAAACCTGGTCCTGCTTGTTTCCATCTGGAAAAATGAACAAAATATTACTATCTATAGCAAACGGTAGGAAAAAAACCCTGACAAAGGGGTGTGAATACTTTCTGCTGGGTCTGTACACCTAATCAATAAGACCCAGTGAAACCATTAGCCTTCAGAGGTTGGTCCACCCAGATGGACTCTGTGGTTGTAAGGTGATAAAATGTGGGAACGTCTAAAGGCCGTGATCCTCTGGAGCGGCGAGTCGACCAGGCGCCTCGGCGTCACCGGATCAGGAGCCGCCGGCGTCTGATTGGCCCTCAGGTCAACTTCCTGTTCACACACAAAAACCTTCGCTTAGTCCTGATCGCTTCTGAACTCACAGGTCATCAATATGCTGATTTGAGTCGTATTGGACAGAGACGGGTAGAGTAGACACAATTATAATGGAGTAAGAGCAGCATTACTTCAACATATTGTTACTCAAATAAAAGTACAACGAAGAGAAATTACTCCAGTCAGAGAAAGAAAAGTATTTAGTAAAAAGTAAACTCAAGTACTGAGTAACTGAACAAAATATCAGTTATTTAATGTTAAAAAATTACACAGTCAGATGGACCAAAATATAATGTTGAATGTAAACTGTGGTATTTTAAACACCAAAGTAGACTTTTTAACAAATGCTTTTTTACTCGTACTCAAGTAATTTCTTAGACTTTTTATTTTCACTTGAGTAAAAATATGTTGAAGCTGTGCTATTCTAACTTGAGTACCATTGTTGGTAATGCTGCCCTAGTCTTAGGCGACAAAATCTTCTAAGTGAACGGAACCAATGATGATGGAAGGAAATGTGTTTATTGGTTTTCCCCTCGTCTTTCTTGAGTCACCTGTTGCAATGCGGTCCGTATGCGTCCAGCATGACGGTGCTGGCCTGTTCCAGGTCCCACAGGTGGCGCTGCAGCAGCTCCTCACACTCAGCCCTCGACCTCAAACCCAAACGAAACAGCTGCTCCACCTGCAGCGCAGAGGGTGGAGGAATTTAACACGGGAAGGAACAGTTCCTCTGAAATTAACACGAGAAGGAACAGTTCATCTGGATTTAACACGGGAAGGAACAGTTCACCTGGATTTAACACGAGAAGGAACAGTTCATCTGGATTTAACACGNCACCTGGATTTAACACGAGAAGGAACAGTTCACCTGGATTTAACACGAGAAGGAACAGTTCATCTGGATTTAACACGGGAAGGAACAGTTCACCTGGATTTAACACGAGAAGGAACAGTTCACCTGGATTTAACACGAGAAGGAACAGTTCATCTGGATTTAACACGAGAAGGAACGATTCATCAGGATTTAACACGAGAAGGAACAGTTCATCTGAATTTAACACGAGAAGGAACAGTTCATCTGGATTTAACACGAGAAGGAACAGTTCCTCTGAAATTAACACGAGAAGGAACAGTTCCTCTGAAATTAACACGAGAAGGAACAGTTCCTCTGAAATTAACAAGTGGGAACAGTTCAGTCACTCTGTGGTTGCCTAGCAACAAAATGCTCCCAGCTTTGGTTACCTAGCAACGACCTGCTGAGTAACCGACACAGCAGCAGTTTACAGTTCTTCTTCATAACTGATTTAAAATGAAAAAACACGATTGAGTGTAAACTGTGGATAAAACATGAAATGTCAGACCACCAGTTTGGTTGTATAAGATATTTAAAGGAAAACACTAATCAATGGTTATCAATATTGACTGACATGAAAAGTCACGATGGGTTTTTCAGCCATATTGTTGAGAGAGGAAGACCTCCCACTTGTTTTGGTTTCATGTTTTAAAATGAGCTGCTGGAGCAGCGGTTCTGATTCATGAGCCACTTAGAGGGAACCAGTTTGGGACGACACCTGAAGTGGCAGACGGTCCCCAGGGAGCTGCAGGAAGGAGGAGCGCAGAGGAGTCAACAGGAACCGAGCCTCGACGTTCAGGCTGACATTACTCAGGTTTAACACAATCATAACAACCAGACTTTGCTGCTGATCGTCTCTATCAGTTATTACATCAACACTTTTTCTTTCAGCTGAGAAACAAAAATGTTTGGGAGTTAAAATATAAACAATAAGAAAGAGCTTTAGCCTAATTCAGCATTCTTTGGTAGCAGCCGGTCAACAGGCCGCATCTTGTCATGACAGTATTTGCCTCTCCAGTTGAGGACATTTTCTAATTTTTCATTAATTTCAGTTTTCCCGGATTTCACAATAGTTTTTGTAATTTTTCCAATCCAAATCACAAATTTTGATTGGAAAAAGGTGACTGTAAATGTCGCCTTTAGCTACTGACCATATTGATCACGGATGATAACTTGGCATCAAACAAGGATGAGGCAGCAGTGTAGAGGAGGTAAGAAACACTGCCACCTGCAGGTGGGAGTTGGCATAAATCCAGTGTTTTTCACCAAAAAAATTGGCAATAAACACAAAATCAGTGTTGTATAAAGTACTGCAATCTCAGAGTCAAGTAAAAGTTTAGGTTCCTCTCCAAAATATGACTTTGGTAAAAGTCCAAGTCACTGA
>CAEGAF010082863.1:0-11725 GCA_903067075.1 Micropoecilia bifurca | reverse complement strand
CAGTTTGTACTGTTTCAATTAAAAGAAACATGTTTTCTCACCATTTCTTTGGTTCATTTTGTCCAGCTGTCCACTTTAAGTCAGTGTCCAACCAGAGCAGGTATTGTGTAGTTGGTGCTTTTAATAAGTTTTCAGTTAAATTAATTCAATCCAACTTTATAACAGTCACAAAATGTCACCAAAATCACTCTGTCCCTCTAAAATCTTTCAGAAAATCACAAAAGTGTATTGAATTGTATCGTTGGCTGAATATCGCAATATATATTGTATTGTGGACAGAATATCATGTATTATATTGTATTGTGAGATTATTGTATCACTACAGCCCTAATCTATAGTAGTAACTAGTTAGTTTTATGTTAAATATTTTATTATTTTTACTATGCTGCATTTCTTACTTGAGTAACTTTATTATGAATTACCACTATTTTTACTTAAAATTTCTGCATAATCTACTTAGAATGAGTAACTTCACTGAATGAAGAACAAGCTTCTTTTAATCAAAAAGTCACCAAACAATCACCTGCAGTTTTTGTTAAAGTTTCATAAGTTTTATGTTGATGATGTATTTTTTAAAAATTGAACAATGTTGAGTAGATTTTTACCTAATACTTTTTGACTTGAGTAAAAATAGGTTGTGCTATTTTTACTTGCGTAGTCGTTGGACACTCTGAACATTTTGAGGGAATCCATAACTGCACAGGTGATACATCAACTCTGCTGTCTGATGTTAGAAAACACATAAATCGCATCTAAAGGACGCTTGGAAAAAGAAAACCGCAGACAATTATTTCCTGCTAGAAATCTATAAATTAGCATAGAGTGCTTCTTTTAGGACACTTAAAACCAAAAAGTCTTCCTTTTCCCTAGGCGTCTTTTGGGCCCGGCTCAGACTGGAGCAGCGCCACGGTGATGCATTCAGAGAAGTCCACTCATTATCAGAGTCCCACATAGCAGCTGCTCTGTGACGAAGAATCAGCCACCTCGTCTCTTGGCCCCGAGCTTCCCTGACCCACGCAAACCCCCTCTTTTTTTTTTTTTTTGCTTTCTCCCACACACACATACACACACAGATTTCCATATTCTATAAACCTCATTAAACCCTGTTCTCCAAACCTTCTGACGCTGCCCCGCCTCCCTCAAACTCATAAAATATGTCATTGAGAGGTCATTCATCAGGACGCAGATGACCTTCGATAACCCTGAGGAGCGACAGGGGGGAGGTGGCAAGATGGATTCTCCATTTTTTTCCACATTTTGTCATGACAAGTTCCCCAAATCCTTCTGTATTTTAATTGGGTTTAATCTAAAAGACCAACTCCGAGTAACAAGTAAAGCATAAATCATGTTCAGTCAGACTGATGGAGAAAATCTGCAAACATCAACTCATTCCACAGATTCCCAATCAGATTTAAAGAGGCGGGATCAGGGATTTTCAAGGCACACAGTGTCATTTTATAGCACAATCAAGTAACTCTGTTACTGTGAAAATGCCGTTTATATTAAATATGACAAATAAATTTGACTTTGTAATTCAACCTTGAAATTGGGTCTCTGTCTCTTTAAGAAGCTCCTACACAGTAAAAATGTCAGTGTTGAATTAACACCCCTAAGTGTCTATATGCGTCCAAGTTAGCTGGTGTTAAAGTAACACTTTTGAAAGTGTTAAAAGATTAACACCCATTTTTGTTGTTACATTAACATTGGTCTATATACTAAAATGGGTTAAGAAAAGTTAAACTTTCCACTTCTGTGTATTGTTTGAATATTTTCCACTGGATTTAATTGATATTGACACTTTGTGGGTCAATTATTTACATTTTTAACACCACATTATGTTTTGTGATCAACACTACATTGGTGTTACTTTTAATATATTTTAACACCAGCACCGTTGTAATGTTAATGTGACACTGTATTGTTGAATTTAACACCTGCTGACTTGGACACATATAGACACTTTTGGGTGTAAATTCAACACTGGCATTTTTACTGCGTACTCTTTCCAACACCGGTCATAATAATGTTCCTCTATTCGGCTTTTAGTAACATTTTCACCAGCATTTCACTGAGATGCAGCTCATATATGAAGCTCAACAGACTCATTTCCACCAGCTGCTTCCTAATTGCTGCTGCCGCTAGTCTGGAGGAGCTGAACGGTTGCCATGGGAGACTAAAGGATTTCTCAAACATGGATAAAAGAATCAACATAACTCACCAGGCTTGTTTAAATGAGGGAATAATATTATAACATGATGTAAAGCTTAAAAAAACGTTGATTTTACATAATACTGCCCCTTTAAAGTCTGAACTTTGACTAGGCCATTGGAGCTAAACCACACTTTGTGCTAATAGGTGAATCTTCACCCCAGTTTCAAGTTTTTTTCTTTTCTTTTGCATTTGGTGTTCAATCAACCCATCAGTTCTGACCAGCTTCCCTGTCTGTAACAAATAAGGACATTACCACAGCATGATGCTGCCACCACCATGTTTCATTGTGTGGCCAATTAGGTCATGACATGTACCAGACTGGTTTTCTACCACACACAGAGGTTTGGATGGACCAGAAAGCCAAATTCTGGCAAACCTGAAATGTTTTCACAATCCAGTGGCACTTTTTTTTAAATCAACATAAAACACAACAACGTCTGTGGTCATAATGTTTAAAAAAGGAGAGAAAGAGTGCAATGGTGCGGAATTAAACTCAAAGTCAGAATTAATGCTAATCAATGCACATAATGCAGCAGAGAGATGAGGCTCTTGAAATATCCCAAAATCAAAATTTTCAACAAAAAGACCCCCCAGTAATTAGGAAGATGACTTACTCTGCAGGATTTACTGGACAGCTTCCCCGTCAGGTCATATTTCCCCTTCAGCTCTTTCAGCAGCTGCTCCAGGTGACTTTTCTCCTCCTTGTCGCCGTAGTCCGGGTCCAGCAGCACGTACGCCCGCCAGTTGGCCGAGTCGAAGCCCCAGTGCACCGTCCGGTTCTCCAGCCGCTTGTGGCTGTGCACCACAAACTTGTGCGGAGGGAACATGAGTCTGCAGTCCAGGCACTGGACGCAGGCGGCGGCCGGACCCGCGTACAGCTCCGGCACGAACAGGCCCTCGCACCGGCCGAAACACTCGTGGTAAACCTTGAAGCTGCGCTCGGTTCGCTCCAGCTCCAGGGAGCCCAGCTCCTTGTTGCAGCGCGGCGGGTACGTCCCGCCGTAGATGAGCGCGTTGCACAGGCGCTCGGCGTCCGTCTGGGTGATGAGCCCGCAGGACGGCGCGGAGAACGGCAGGATCCCCACAACCTTCAGGATCTCCAGCTGGTCCGCCGTGCAGCGGGAGCAGTAGATGTGCAGGTCGTCGCACACCGAGTTGATCTGCTGCAGGGAAAAGTCTCTCAGGACGCTGTTGAGGATCTGCGGCAGGCACAGCCGCTTCTCCCCGCCGACCACGAAGCAGGAGATGGGCTCCCGCTCCAGCACCGTCTCGCACCTCTCCGTGGAGCGGTCGGACGGGATGAAGAGCGGGCCGGACATCACCGGCGGGGTCTGGGCCGGCAGGGACAGCACGAGCTCCGCGGATTTGCCGTCCTTGGCGAAGAGCGAGTCCTGGTGCCAGCGGGCGGAGAACGCGGCCGGTCCGCCGAGGGAGCGCATGGAGCTGAGGTGGAACTGCTTGAGAGTTTGCTGAAGTCCGGGATGGGGCTGGAAGCCGGAGCCCTCCATGTTGTCCGCCGCGGCTGGAAACTCAGGAATGAAGGCTGTGGAAGGTGGTGAGGAGGAGGAGGAGGCGGGGGAAGAAACTCTCCGGGTCTTTCTTCCTCAGCATCCGGCAACAAGCTCGCTAAGGCGCATTTCCACGTCGGCGGAGAAGCTTCCCGAGCGCGTCCATTCAGAAAACAAGCTGCAAAAGGGGGGCCAGTTCCTGTGAACCCGAACTCACGGATAAAAAGTGGTGACGCCGAGGCGAGAGAAGTCGTTCAATGCTCTGCGGTTTTACGCGCTCGTCTGCTCAGTCTGGCCGGAGTCTCGGTCTGTCTCCACACTCAGCCAGTCGGTGTGTGCGAGTCTCTCTCTGTCTCTCTCTCTCTCTCTCTCTCTCTGTTTGTTTGTGTCTGGTTCAGTCATTGAATCCCAGCCAGGAATGTGACTGACTCCCCAGGCTGGCTCTTCCCTCAGCCAGCTGTTCCTCCCTCTGCCTCATGGCAGCTGCACACACTGAAAAAAAAACCCAAACCAAACCCAGGCGAGGGTGGAGCTCCTGGAAGGGAAGTTGAGTCGGCAAATGTAACGCAAATTGAACACTTCATTTATTGTTGCTAACCTGGAAAAAGCTGGACTTGTGTTGCAGAATCTCCTGGAACTACCGCCAGCATAAAAGTAAGGAATTACAGAGAAGGGAAAAATATTTAATTGACGTCGTTTGTCATGAAAGAAACCAATTTATTGGCGGAAATTTGACATTTATTTCCATATTAAAAATAAAAAAAGTCTGTAAATAAGTCTAGAACAATAACATTCTCCACTACTTGGTTTCTTTTTCTCTGTTTTGGGGAAAAGTTTAATGTTTCCTCTAGAATTAGCTTAAAAAACGTGTCTAATATGCACAAATATCTATAGACGTAAAATTGTATATATTTAAAAAGAAGTCCATTTACAATAAACTCTTCAAATATTTTAACTTATTTGGTGGTTTGTTTTATGGTAATTTTAATGTTTCCTAGAGGACAGGTCTTTAGTCAGTAACTTAAAAGTTAAAATAAAACTTTTCCATCATCAAACTGGCTTAATCTGCACACCAGTTACAATAAACACTGCTAATCAACATGCTTAATATCATATCTTTGAAATTTATTGATACCAAATACTGATCAAATGTTTTTTTACTTACTAATAAGTATCTGACACTGCAATATTTATCTAATAGAAACAGTTTTGGGTAACTATGACCTAAAATAAGAAAAGATTGGTCAGATTTACCTTCAGACAGTGAAAAAAAAGCTATGTTTTATTTTATTTAGCGCATGTAAACTTCTGGTTTAAACTGTAAGTGAAGCAATAAGGTTGTTTTTTAATAAAGGAATTATAAGACACTGAAAAATGCATAAATATGCCAACATTGGAAACCACATACAGTCAAGATCAATACATTTTCAGATTTAAAGTAATATTTCAGCAGGTATTAAACTTCATTTTACTGTATTAAAAGTGGTCTGATGTAATATTCTTATTTAAGAAATTAAATATTTCATTCGCTGTAAGCATAAAATTATCAAAATTAACAGAAATAAACTTTGTATTTTAAGCTCTTTTTACTTAAAATTCAAATAAAATGGACACTTATTCAGAGCCTTTAATTTAAAATAAATAAATCATGAAGTTTCAAAATAAAATCCAGTGCAACCAATTCCCTTTATATTCCACTTAGTAAATATATCAAGTTACATCTGTCGGTGTAACTACAGCTGTGTGTGAAACCGTCAGAGGTTGATGGAGGGAACAAACAGAAACCAGAGGAAACCGCAGAGTCATAGGTGAAGCTGGAGAAGATTTCAGCAGGATAAAATTAATAAACATTTTACCAAACCATCAACATCTTAAAGAAACATTTTAATCCGTCGTCTCCGAGGAAACCATTAATCAGAGGAGCAGTCGCATCAAACATGCTCTGATCACCTACGTTAAACTACCGGCATTTTATAAACAGTGCAATATGATATTTTTACAAGCACAAAACATATTTTTACAAGCATAAGTGGAGGCTGCATCATGCTGCGTGAATGTTTATGTTCTGCTGAAACTGGTCAGACTTGATGGAGCTAAATATAAAACAAGCCAAGAAAACTTGTTTGAGTTTGCAAAAGGCTTTAGACAGAAGCAGAGACTCACAAAAACACAAATCTGCTGCAGTTACTTGATTGTTTTAAAATAAAAACTATAATAATAAAAAAGGCTGCACAGTGGTGCAGTTGGTAGAGCTGTTGCCTTGCATCAAGAAGGTTCTGGGTTCAATTCCCGCCCTGATCTTTCTGCATGAAGCTTGCATGATCTCCCTGTGCATGGTGGGTTTTCTCTGGTTTCCTCCCACAGTCCAAAAACATGACTGTCAGGTTAATTGGTCCCTAGGTGTGAATGGTTGTTTGTCCTGTGTGTCTCTGTGTTGCCCTGTGACAGACTGGCGACCTGTCCAGGGTGACCCCGCCTCTCACCCTGAACATCAGCTGGAGATAGGAACCATCAACCCTCCCAACCCCACCAAGGGACAAGAGTGTCAAGAAAATGGATAGATGGATAATAAAAAAACATGAAATTATAAACCAATGTGAAAAATGCAATAACAAATTGAAAATCTTTTAAATTGGGTCACTTTTATGCATGAAGATGTGAAAATGGAACAGGTATCAGATTACTGATTTGTCATCTGAATCATAACTATGGCTTTAGACATTGGAGGGATGTTAATAAAACAACATAAAAACATTGTTTCAACTTTTTAAGGAACATCACTGATCTAAAAACATAAATAAAAACCATTTAATCCCCCAAAATTAGCGTAGAAGTAGCAGGTATTTAAAAAATTAGGTACAGCTCTAAACACATTTACTCATTTTAAAACAATATATTTTCACATTAAGATGTGGCTGGATTAGAAAGATTAACATTTCTACCACTAGAGGGCGGAAAAGTAACTAAATTAATCTCAAGTGTGAGGAAAATTTGATTTGTTGGGGGGAAAAACCCTAAAAACTTGAATAAATGTTACTAACCAAGATGTAACTTTTACTTGAATTTTACATGCAAATGATAAAAAAAAAATAGAAGTACAACAATCCTTGAGCATGAAAATGGCATCACCATCCATCTTTTATTAAATACTGCAACAAAAGTTTACAGCATAACCAAACAAACTAAAAAGGAAAACATTTATTCACCACCATTTCAAAATATTAAAACATATCTGCTTTAAGATTTAAACACTTATAAAAGACAAGTAAATATCTCAACAACAAGAGTTCAAAGGTTATCTGCATCCTCGCTTCTTTTCATCAGTTTTTACATCTCAAACTGAGAGAGTCGAATATCTGCTGCATAATTTCCCATTTCTCCCTTTGCACAACACATGGTTCCATTTTACGAACTAAAGCAACAACATATTTTTGTTAAAAGCCATTTTATGTGAGTAATAAATAAAACTGAAATGCTGTCCTGCTCGGTTACTCTTGCTCTGCTGCATTAATGTGAGATGACAGAGCTGATGAGCCGACCTGGAGCTTCATTGATAAAGCGGAAAGTGTTCTTGTTTCCGGAGTGCGTCTGCCTCCATCATCATCCTGCCCAACCGGCACATCTACCTACTTCACGGCGCCCTTAAAACAGGCTCTCAGAAATATCACCGCCAGTCCTCTAAATCCATTAGATATTTTCATAGGTTTCAATCAGCCGCAGGCCAATCGGGAAGCCGGGAGGCTGAGCCATTACTGCAACTCAGGCATCTTGTTATCGTACTGCGGGGGCGGCGTGATGGGCTCTATGGTCACTGGGTTCTGCGTGGGGCTGCGGATCTGGAGGCGGAAGTCTTTCAGGTGCAGTTTGTCCGACTTAATCCGTCTTACTCTGAGGGGCTTGAGCAAGCGGCTGGCCCGGCTGGCGCTGCGGGTCGGCAGGCCGGGCTGCGCCGCCATGCCGGCGGCGGGCGTCTCCTCGTTCAGAGGGTTGCTCTCTGAGGAGCTGTTGGCGGGCTGGGAGTCCTCGTTTTCCACGGCTGCCAGGATGTCTTCGTAGGACGGCAGCTGGGATGTGCTCTGCCTCAGGTTGCTCTGGCGGACGGGGTAGTTGCCGCTGCCGATCACCTCTTCATAGCTGGGCACGTTGTACGACGCTGGGTTCCTGCGAAGGGATGCAACAGGTGACTCTCAATCAGAAAGCTTTATGAGAATAAACAAATACCAGCATACAAACCATCTGGAGGGAAGGTAATGCTTAAAGGAGACCTATGAAGCTTCCTTGAACAGGTTGGGATAGATCTGTACACAACATGTTCAGCACAGATTTTGCACAAAATCATTCTTAGATAACGATAATTCAGTCTGCTCAGATCTGCCTTTCTTGAGCTGTTTTAGGGCCTCCTGTCATCTTAAATCCAAATAAGCTGCTGCTGCTGGCCACGTTTACACTCACACGTGAAAATGGCTGCAAACAGATGCACAATAACACAACCGCACAGCTTTGAAAAGCAAAAGTAGAGCCTCCTGCACAACCAACAAAAACGCAGGAAGTGGTTTCTGGATGTTATGTCAACAACAAAAGATGTATTTTCCAGCAGCCGTTGTACAGCACATATAGCTGACCAAATGCTTGTTACCTAGCATGGGTTGCTAGGTAACAAGCTGGGCTTTGCCAGGGTTGCGAGGTGAAGGGAAGAGCCTGCTGATTTGTGACATAGCGCAACATTTTCGAAAGAGCTAATTTTCCAGACAACAAAAAACATTAACTGATTGCCAAAGAATTCCTGGTGTATGTCTCTTTTTTTTAAGCGCGTCTGGCTGTTTCTTAGAAGTAAATAGAAGTAAAAAACGTGCAAAAAGTGAATTTAGCATAATAGGGTTGGCCGTCCATCTGACTTTAAATGCATCTTGATTAAATGAAGCCAGATTTTCTTGGCTTTTACTAAAAAGATTTTAACTTTGTTTAGGTGGGGAAAGTAGTTTATGGAGTTTGTGAGTGACAATTCACTTAAAATTGATTTCTTGCTGTATCAATTGCATCCAAATAAAATCTGTGAAGTGAAGCAAAACGAATGTGAAACTCAGAATCAAAGGCCGTCTTCAGGTAACCCATAAAAGTCTGTCTGCAAAGACTTAAACCCATAAACGCTCGTCTCTGATTAGACCTCAGACCACTTGGCCAAACAGCTGAGAGTTCATAAATGCTGCTAACAGCTAGTAAAGTGTTGCTAATGCTAACAGGACTAAGCCTACATGTTGCACAGACGATCTCGTTTATTTATTCATTATCGTTTTCTGGTTTTGCTCAGCCATGTTCCAACTTCAACCTTTTAGGCTGTAATCAAATGCTGGGCAACAAAACAATTACAATATTTTATCAAGGAACAACAACGATGATATAGACAGACTTCAAAATTCAATAAGACAGAACATAAATGAGGACAGATATGTTCAAACATTTTACTACATGAAAGTGATTTCAAACTTTATGATTTTTCAGGACACTTTCTGTCCTGCTTCATAAGAACTCTTTATAAGAAATCTTAAGATTCAAGTCCAAACAAATGACCACATTTTAACCTCATATCATATTTTAGCCAGAAAACAAACATCTTGAAAGAGGGAAATACAAATCAATGACAATCAGTTTTCCTTTTCAAAGCAGAAATATGATCTAAAAAACTTTTTATGAATTAACTTAACCCCACCAATCCCAAAAAACAAAAATAATAATATTAAAGAAACCTCAACAGAAAGCACAGCCAAATACGGTCAATGGTGAAGCATCGGTACCAGACCCAAACTGAAGGCTGATACTTATAACAGAGAGCAGGGAGTCGACAGCCACAGCACGCTGCATCTAACGCAGTTTTTTGCAAATAATTAACTAACATATTCAATTTTTCTCTGTATCTGAGCTAAATCAAGGAGATAATATTTGACTGTAAACACCATCTGAAAACTCGACTAGCTCTGATTGCAATGTGTGTGGCGTTAGCTAAAGCTAACCATAGAAGAAGTGACAAAATGGCTGAGCTGCAGCAGATCGTCTCCTCGGAAAAATCTGACTGCTATATTTCTGTGGTGGCATTAATTGCTCGAAAGTGAAACACAAGTTGATCATGTAGGAAAAAAAAAGACTTGCAGTTACTGCAACATAGAATATCTTTGCAACACAGCTGCTAATGATCAAGTCCTCAAAACAAGGACAAAAGTTACTCTTATTTTCATGAGAAATCTTTTACCGCTGAACTGCAGGCAAACTGGGATCATAAGAGAGTGTGTTTAAAACCCTCGATAGGGTGCCGATGTGCTAGATCTCCAAGCCAGAGCGCATTCAGCCAATATTTCTTCTGATTTTCTTCATGTTTATGGATAAATCTCCAAATTAATCCTCACTTTATGAAATCAAATCCTGGCGTGAGACTTTACAGTGATTACATTTGTTTTAGTGGCCATTGCTCTTTACAGCCAATATAAAGGCCAACATGCTCATTTGCATGTTTTACATTTATTTTTACATATTTCACACAAAACAAAAATTACATGTGCCCTTCAAGTCAGATTATAAAAGAGAAACCTCAATCAACCAGCTCTTCATTAGTTTGTTTCTGATTAGAAATGCCTTCATGATTCATGATATTTGATTTCTTAAAGAAAAAAAAAAGATATATTTTTTTTGATTTTACCAAAAATTAAATAAAAATATTTTGGATTTAAAAGGATATATTTTTACCGAGTTTCCGAAACAGAAAATGTTTTTTAGCTCTAATGACTCTTCCAGTTTTCACATTTCAGTCTCATAATCTACATTTGAGGCAGCAGGGGGCGCTAAAATCACAAGCTATGGACGTCAACAATTTGCATATCCTAAAATAATGACCGAACTGATTTTTTTTTTTTTAGGAGGTGGTGGTGGTGGTGATTTCTTCCCCCCCAAAGTTTTTTCAAAAAAATAATTTTTTAAATTTTTGTTTAGGAATGTGGAAACATTCTGCTGCTACGTTTATCTATCAAAACATTGAGGAGCAGAGCAGGTAGCTGTCGTCACTCACTCCGGTTCCTCTCCTGCCACGTGGTCCATGAAGGCTCTTGCTCCTCTCGCTGGCTGGGCGTTTGGGTTCCGACTTCTCCTCTTGCTCCTCAGACCGAGGAAAACAGACAGCAGCAGCATCACCATTCCCACTCCGACCAGAACCAGAGCGACTGGGGAGGCGAACAGCGAGGTGTTTTTCCCACTCGCCGCGGTCGGGCCTACAGTGCCGTTTGGGCCTCCAGTTGTATTATCTTCTGGAATCATAGTCCAGACGATCATAACGATCCCCAGGGCAACGAGTCCGACTCCCAGGGCGCACAGCGCGTAGTGGGCCCCTGAGCCACTGGACTCGGACCTGGTTCTGTTGGGCTGGTTGTTGCCCCCACATATATTTCGACTGGAACACATACTGGCCGGACTGCAACCAAACAGAAGACAAGGTGTTTTAATGACACTGATCATAAATGTTTCTACTGTTTTAATCTTTAACTTATAAAGTAGATAATTAATAAAATGTCTTTGTATCAAGCAAGGCTGCAACTATTATTGTAGCTGATTATTCTACAGATTAATCCATGAGTCGTATATTTAAAAAACTGGCACGTTCTGTAGATGTTTTATTTAACCTCTTAAGATTATTTGTAACATATGAGAAATGCATATATTATATTATTACAAAGAATAATGCATTAAAGTAAGATACATGTTGCCCTGCGACAGACTGGTGACCTGTCCAGGGTGACCCGCCTCTCGCCCAGAACGTTAGCTGGAGTTTGACACCAGCACCTCCTGACCCCATGTGGCAGCTGACCCTACTGTCACACTGAGACCTGAATGGTAACTGTTTGTTTTGTTCATCCTTAACATTAATTAGCGAATAGTTTAGAAAATTTTTGAAAATTATTTTCATTAACTTGACTTTTTAGTTAACTATTTGAAGTGCACACATTTAGTTAACTTTATTTGTCAGT
>CAEGAF010082861.1:0-25724 GCA_903067075.1 Micropoecilia bifurca | reverse complement strand
GTTGGTGCTTTTAATCAGTTTTCAGTTAAATTAATTCAATCCAACTTTATAACAGTCACAAAATGTCACCAAAATCATTCTGTCCCTCTAAAATCTTTAAGAAAATCGTAAAAGTGTATTGAATTGTAGCGTTGGCTGAATATCGCAATATATACCGTATTGTGGGCAGAATATCATGTATCGTATCGTGAGATTATTGTATCACTACAGCCCTACTGTAAGGTACTCTGGAGGTGCCTTAATCTACTCTAATTGTGATGTTTCTTTCAATCAAAGTGTTCAATTTGTGTCCGTTTTTGTCTTACAGGTTGTGATCGGTGGCAGGAACAAGTACCTCATCAATGGAGTCAATGCCAACAACACCAGGGTGCAGGATTTGTTCTGCTCTGTCGGCCTTAACGTTAACAACCCACATTTCCTCATCATGCAGGTCGGCTGTTTCTTCACATTCCTTCCTTCCATTCTTCTTTTTTTTTTAAGACTTCAAACATTAGACTAAGTTTTGATCTTGTGATGTTTCCATCACTTCAGGGGAGAATCACCAAGGTCCTGAACATGAAGCCCCCAGAGGTAAAATCTGCACACGTCACCAAATGCCTCACCGATGGCTGCCTTTGTTTGGAACTTAATAGAAAACTCTCTTCTTGCAGATTCTCGCCATGATCGAGGAGGCAGCAGGCACCAGGATGTATGAGTGTAAAAAGATCAGCGCCCAGAAGACGATTGAGAAGAAGGAAGCAAAACTGAAGGAGATTCAGACTGTATGAGATGCAGGGCCTTTTTTTTTTTTAAATCTCTGAGTTTGTTTTAATAGAAAAATGCTGCAAACTTTGTCTTGTATTTAACTCTTTTAGATTCTGGATGAGGAAATTACTCCCACTATGCAAAAACTGCAAGAAGTAAGCTGACATTTGAGCTCATTAACTGTACTGTTACCAAGAAAAAATATTTCCCTCCTTGCACCATGTAAAAGTTTTCATGTTAATCTTCCTAAAACCTCTCCTCTTTCTCCAGGAACGATCGTCCTATTTGGAGTACCAGAAGCTGATGCGCGAGATCCAGCACTTGTCACGCCTCTATGTGGCCTGGCTGTTTGTGTGCGCTGAGGAAACCAAGAAGAAGTCTGCAGAGAATCTGAAGGTGATGCAGGACAACATTGCCAAGATGCAGGCCAACATGACCGAGAATGAGAGCAAAATCCAGAAGCTGTCGGCCCAGATTCAAGAGCAGCAGAAGAAAAGGGACCAGGTACTGCAGAAGGGAACAGACAGAAAAGTTTTTTTATTATTATTTTTTTTTAGTGTAGTTTAGTATTTTTACCCCCGCTGGTTGTTTTCATTGTGATTTTCTTACCTCTGATGTTAAACTGCTCATTTCAAGGAGGTGAACAGCATTTTAAAAACCCTGGAAGACACTCTTGCTGATGCCCAGCGTGTGGATGCTAAATCTCAGAGCGCTCTAGACTTAAAAAAGCAGAATCTGAAAGATGAAACCAAGAAGCGAAAGGAGCTGGTGAAGAGCATGGAAGAGGTAATGAAACAATTAGGGCCGCAGCTAACCATTATTTTAGTAATCGAGTATTCTGACGATTAATTGAGGGATTGGATAAATAATTGACACATTCTTCAGATTTTTCATTTAACAACATAAGCTTATCTTATACAATAATAAAAATGCAAAGAAGTAGTCATTTTTTTTTTGTAAATAAGAAAAACATTTTATTTATAACAGCATTCTTTTTAGCGTACGATTGATAATTTGTAGCAAAGGATGAATCTGCGGTCAATAGATTTTATCTATTTATTTTTACAGAATTTGAACCAGGTGAAGCTAAACCTTTAGAAGTTCTAGGTTAAACATGTTTACTGACAAAAAATTTTCATCTTAAATGCAAAGTGTAAAAAACATTTGTACAGTTTTGGCTTAATTAAATGTTTTGATTTTGTTGATCTATCAAAATATAGCATTGTTTTAAGAGTGTATATTTTATTGAATGATTGTTTGATTACTAATGAGTTGACAATTTCAATAATTGATTAATCTATATTAATATAGATTATCTATTAATCAAATATAGATTAACTAGCTGGTTGAATGTTTCGGAACCAGCTAGTATTCCTGGTATGTTATTAAATCTGTCAGCAGAACCCAAAAAAATAGAAATATAAAAGTTTTTTTGTTTCCTCACTAGGATAAAAAAATGCTTGTGGTAAAGGAAAAAGAGGTTTCCAAATTGGCCGAGCAGCTTCGCGCTGTACAGGAGGAGGGACAGAAGGACAGCGCCGCCCTGGAGGCCGCCGAGCAGCACTTCAAGGCCGTGTCGGCCGGTCTGTCCACCAACGAGGATGGCGAGGAGGACACACTGGCTGGGCAGATGATGGCCTGCAAGAACGACATGAGCAAGGCCGACACCGAGGCCAAGCAGGTGAGAAAACTAACTCTGAGATGGAGGCTCACTTTGTCGTGCTGCACTGCTTTAAGGTGGTTTTGCAGTTTGGTCCTTCTTATTGCACTAACATCTTCTCTCTTTCTAGGCCCAAATGACCCTGAAGCACGCTCAGGCTGAGTTAAAGTCCAAACAGGCTGAGGTCAAGAAGATGGACAGCGGCTACAAGAAGGACCAGGACGCCCTGCAGGCCGCCAGAAGCAGCAGGGAGAAACTGGAGGCGGGGTTAGCCAAGCTCAACTACGAAGGTAGCAAACGGCTACTTCAGAGCTTTAGTTTTATTTCTCCACTAAACCAGTGCGATAACCGTGGCTGTGTCTCTGCAGAGGGAAAGGAGGAGAGTCTGCTGGAGAACCGGAGGCAGCTGTCCAGACAGGTTTCTCAGCTCAAAGAGACCTACGAGCGCCTCATGTCCCGCTTCCCCAATCTGCGCTTTGACTACAAGTAACGGCTCATTTTTCTGCACACTGAACATGCAGGGCAGAGAGTCTTTATAGAAAAGGTTTTTTAGTTTGTATCACTAAGTGGGTTTATACTTTAAGACTCAAGGTCCAGCTAACCAGTTCACTAGTTTAATGGTGAACTTCTTTTTCATCTGGATTACTTGCATCAGGTAAATAAAAAGGAGAAAATTAGTCATTTAGTTGCATTATGATGCAAAAAATCTAAAAGTACTGTAGCTTAAAGAAATAAACGTTAATAAGTGTCACACTTATCAGAGGGAACTCTTACGTCACGAGTTTTGAAAAACAGAAGTGTTAGTTAGTTTTGAGGAAACAAGTAAAAAGCACAGCATTTTCCCCAGGTAAAGGGAGTGAAGAATAAACAATATTGACCATGGAAAATGTGTTTAATGAATACTTTTATTTCTTATTCCATAATTACAATGATAAAAGTAATTATTTCCGGTAAATAGGTGTTCTAAAAATTATTTTCTATTCAGAGGATGACATTCTCATTTTGTTTGCCCTATTAAACCTGGGTTTTTGTCCAACTTAAAATATTGTATATTTATTACATCATTGAGATAAGAACAACAAATGTCTTAAGAAATAAATCTTTCAGTTTTAGTTTAAAAATAAAAAGTGTCCCTTCATTTCCCTCAACCCAATAATTTTGGCAAAAACATTTGGACTCTACTTGTTTACACGTGACTACTTTATTTTATTGAGGTATCGTTTGAGTTGAAATGAAATAGCTTCTTTAATTTCTGGGTTTTAAACCACATGACTGACCCCCCATGCTAAAGCCAGACGATGTGATTGCCAGGGATCCAGAGCGAGGCTGGGACCGCAGCAAGGTGAAGGGGCTCCTCGCCAACCTGATCACCGTCAGCGACGTCACCTACGCCACGGCGCTGGAGGTTGTTGCCGGAGGCCGTCTGTACAACATTGTTGTCGATACGGAGGTAGGCGTGAGCAAAGACCTGAATATGGTCATAAAGGTTTTTCAGAAAGACAGCGGGACTCTAATCGGTGCGTCTTCCCGCTTAGGTGACGGGTAAAAAGATCCTGGAGAAGGGAGAGCTGCAGCGGCGGTACACCATCATTCCCCTGAACAAAATCTCTGCCAAGACGCTGAACGACAGAGTGATCAACGCCGCAAAGAGTCTGGTGAGAGAGCGGCTTCAGGTCGGAGTTAAATATCGACGTGTTTGCTCGTAGCTCCAAGAGTTCTCCGTTTTCTTTGCACTTTTCTCTGTCAGGTTGGGCAGGATAACGTTCACACGTCCCTGTCTCTGGTTGGCTACGAAGCCGACCTGCGGAAAGCCATGGAGTACGTGTTTGGGTCCACCCTGGTGTGCGACACGCTGGACAACGCCAAAAAGGTGGCCTTCGACAAGCAGGTGATGACCAAGACGGTCACGCTGGGAGGGGACATCTTCGACCCTCAGGGAACTCTGAGCGGAGGTGAGACGGTGGGGGGTGAAAATGCTGCTACGCATGTTGCTCAACAGGTTGTTGCTAGGTAACCAGAGAGAGTGAGTTAGTTAGTCTTCTGGTTCTGGTCTGCTCTGCATCCCCAGAACCAGAACGAAACCAGGAGAAACAGCATTCAATTTCTATGCACCACAAATCTGGAACAAACTTCCAGAGCACTGTAAAACAGCTGAAACACTGAGTGCCTTTAAATCTCAAATTAAAAGCATGCTGTTTAGAGTTGCTTATGAATAAACTGAATGTTTTTATTCTTTCTTTTTACTTTTAATAATGATAATTATTAATTAATTATTAATAATTTATCTCTTTAAATCTTTTTCAAACTCTGTCTTTTTCTGTTTTATTTTTATTTCAAATTGTGTAAAGCACTTAGAAATGCCTTGAATCCTTGTAAGATACAAAAACTCTGAGGTTTGAGAATCCTTGTATGATGTCGCTCTGCTAAAACTNGTCGAGGTTTGAGATGTTTTAAAATGTTTTCACTTTTAATTTTTACTTTTAATAATGTTTCTCTAATCTTTTTCAAAATCTATCTATTTCTGTTTTCATTTTTATTTTAAGTTGTCTAAGGCACTTTGAAATGCCTTACTGCTGAAATGTGCTATACAAATAAAATTTGATTGATTGATTTTGATTGATTGTGCGAGGCGCAGCAGCAGCTAAAGACTTTCCTCTGCCTACATCTCCCAGAATGCCATTCCACAACAGAAATCTGAATACGTTAAAATCGCAAGGCAGTTCAGATCACAAAATTCTGATCTAAACATCTGGAGTCACACGCAACCTTTCCCCTCCAGGCGCCCGCTCTCAGTCGGCCTCCATATTGACGAGCCTGCAGGAGGTGAAGGAGGTCCAGGACCGCCTGGAGGAGAAGGAGGCCCAGCTTCAGGACGTCGAACGACAGCTGGCCAATCTTAAAGGAACCGCTGAGACGTAAGCAGCTTTCGAGGACGCTACCGCAGGGATTTAACATGTTTGTTTGCAGAAGTTAATTAACTCTTTGCTCAAAAATCAGATATTACTCAAATATTTAAAATGCAAATTTTAAATGAAAAACCTTCCTTGACTGTTACTATGTTCTACCCAGAACTCCTCGAGTAATCTTTAGCTTTTTCTTGCATATTTTAAATGGTGTATAAAATAAACTTTAGTGTTTAAATGAAAACTAATTTTCATGTTGTTGTTTTTTTCCTTCATCTGATTACCCGATTAATCGTTACTAAAACAATATTTTATTACTGAAATTATTGTAGTCATAGAAACCTTTAAAATGTGGAACAGAGTTCTGAGCCGGACTCATTAATCCGTCCAGGTACCGGCAGCTGAAGCAGCAGCATGAACTGAAGCTGGAGGAGGAGCAGATCCTGCAGGCCAAAGTGCAGCAGAGCTCCTTCCACCAGCAGCAGGAGGAGCTGGAGAGGCTGCGCAAGGCTATCGGTCAGAACAAACACACACACACACACACACACACACACACACACACACGCTGTTCTCTAAAGGTAAAACGCTTTACGCTGTTTGACCCAACGGTGTGTGAAGCCCGTTTTCTGCTTGTGCGTTTGGCCAATCAGAGGAGAGCGAGGAGACTTTGCGTGTCACCAAGGAGGTGAAGAAGAAGGCCGAGGAGAAATACAAGGTGCTGGAGAACAAGATGAAGAACGCCGAGGCGGAGAGGGAGAAGGAGCTGAAAGCAGCGCAGGAGAAACTGAACACAGCCAAGGCCAAAGCAGACGCCTTCAACAAGAAGCTGAAGCAAAAGCAGCAGGTAAAACCACCGACATTTTGTAGTGCTGTTATTATAACAATAAAAATGATGATAAAGGAGGAAAAAATATTTAATACTTCTTTTTTAGTTAACTGCATGGCACAGTATTCATAGCGGCACAAACATAAATGCTGGTTTCTAAAAACATTCCTATTTGATTTTTCTGGATGCCACATACTTAAAGATGTGTGATTTATATCAGCGTTTCCCAACCCTGGTCCTCAAAGCACATTGACCTGCATGTTGTAGAGGTTACTCTGCTTCAGCGCACATGATTTCAATTGATGGCTGATTAACAGGTTTTGTTGAATTGCAATCATCTGAATGGGGTGTGTTGAAATAGGGGAACATCTAAAACATGCAGGTCAGTGAGCCTTGAGGACCAGGGTTGGGAAACACTGATTTATATCACTTAACTGGACAAAGATATTTATTTATTTTCAAATTTACTGATATTAAAAATTAAAATGTAGTCAGTTTTTTTTTAAACTGAAATTTATAGTGACAATGACGTATGAAATTCTTATGATGAAAAGAAAATGTTCACAATAAATGATACAGAATATAATACATGCGCCCATCTTCAGTCCCTTCTGTTTGCCAATCTATCCATCTACTTCTGCTTTTACATTATTATTTTTTTAAACAATAACTGAGAACTCTGGGAAGTCGAGTATGAACAAGTAACATGTAATCCTGACATGGAGAATCTTCTCCTTCTGGGTCTCCCTGCTGGGTGTTTGATGTTCAGGAGTCTGACGCTGTGGCCCTGGAGCTGGAGGAGCTGCAGAGGGAGCAGGCCGGCTACGAGCAGCAGATCCAGGCCGTGGACGAAGCCATGAAGGCCGTCCAGGAGCAGATCGACAGCATGGCCTGCGCCGTCTCCCAGAACAAGGTGCCGTTTACAGGACTGCGTCGAAACCAGTTCAGATGAAGCGAATCCTCTACTGTGTTGCGTTCTGCTTCCGTTTCTGTCAGCTTATCTGCCATGTTTTTGAATTTCTTAAAGCATATTAAACATTTTTGAAGCACTTTAACTTCACATTTTCTCGCAGCACAGTCATGAACTTTAATACGTTTTACTGGAAACACTCAGCTAAACTTACTCGCTGAGAAGTGTCTGATTTGTCCTGCAATCTTTAGGCCTGTCACAGTAACGAGTTTTACTGGATGATTAATCGTCTTAGAAATTACTTCAATAGAGAATAATGTTGTTTGGGAGCATTTTCATGTGATATATTAGTAATGGCACAATAATGGATTATCAGTATTACTTTAGACTTATAAACTTTAACTTTGCACAGAACACACACAGAACTGGAGGTTGTTTTAAATATCCAAACTAAAACACAACAAATATGAAAACAAAAAGCATATAAAGACCACACATAATCTAAATCATAAATAAAATGTATTATGAAGTCTCTAAGCAAATCTGCCATTTAAATAATATTAATAATCAGAATGGAAATTGAGGCCATTTTAATTAATCAAGCGATTAATTGCTAATTGCGACAGTTTTAGTCATGTATAAAAATGTTTCATTTTGGTCCCACCTGAGCAGGATTTCTTCTGGGACTCTGTCAACAATCGCTTTCTTTCTGCCACTATGTTTAAGCTAAATTGTTACAGTGAAATGACTAGTTGTCCTGGTGACTTGGTGAATTCTGAATAAAGCTGCGGATATCAGAGAAAAGAGGGTGACATACAGGCTTGTGTTGCACTTAAAGATTTTTAGTAAATTAAAAAAAACTCTTAAAACTGCTAGTTGCCTTTCATGTCTCTACTCTGCACTACTAGGTGTGGTCAGGTGGATCATGCCTAATAACATATATTGACATTGGTGGTGTAATGTGACTATTAATGCTCTGTACCAGTGCAAAAGCTACAAATACTTCCTACTTTGTAACGTAGGAGATGGTGCGTAAAGCCCAGGAGGAGCTGAGCAAACAGAAGGAAGTGATCATGACTCAAGACAAAGAACTCAAGGTGACCTTTACGTTTGTCTCGATTGTTTTGGCTTCCAAACACCACAATTTACTCCCATCGGTCGTGAGCGGAGTAAATTACAGTGCCCTGACGGTTTATGGCATAAACGCCTACCAACTTGTGACGTTGCCTCTCTTTCTGAATGGCCCAGGAGAAAAACACAGAGGTGAACAAGATGAGGGAGAAGAACAATGAAGTCCAGCTGAAGATCAAGGAGCTGGAGCACAACATCAACAAGCACCACAAGGAGAGCCAGGACGCCGCCGACAAGGTTCGCTCCAGTCTCTGATGTCCATCCGCCCATCGCTGCATCTTTTTGTTCTCCTAATCAGTAAGTTTTTTTTTTTTTTTCTTTTTTTCTTCCAGGTGAGTCGGATGCTGGAGGAACACGACTGGATCCATTCAGAGCGGCAGTATTTCGGCCAGCCGAACACTTCCTACGACTTCAAGACGAACAACCCCCGCGAGGCCGGACAGCGCCTGAAGAAGCTGGAGGAGACCACCAGCAAGCTGGAGAGGAACGTCAACAAGAGGGCCATGAACATGCTGAACGAGGCGGAGGAGAGGGTGAGGAGACGGGGAGCAGGGCAGGGGGGACGCAGAGCTCCGCACTCGGGGTTCCTTTGCAGTCCGGAGATGTTTGACAATCGATTTTTTTGGTATTTTCCAGTGGAAACATATTTATACCTCCACACTTGAATCCCAATCGCAATATGTTCTGAATGTATTCTTTCTCAGGGTACCTGTGTATCCGTAAAAAGCCTTAAAGTTCTGTATCTAAAAGTAAGGCCTTAAAATGTTTGTTTTAAAAAGGTAAATTGGGCTTAAATACATTAGTCATAGGTTTCAAATTTTGTCTTGGCAGGACATTTTAATCTTGCATTTTTTAAAAGTATTTTTTGTTTCTTCTCGTGGGACTTTTCTGTCAGGCAAAATTTTGGCTTACACTCGGGCATCTTTATCAGGTCCTGACTTGAAACTATTGAGGCTACCGCTAACATACCCTTGCTAGCTAGCTTTTTTAGTGGCCAAGTGCAAATTTATTCCCAGTTGGCTGGATGAATTTCATACATTTCTGTGGAGTTGGGTCTTAAAATCCATTCCGAATTATTTTAAAGAGTCTTAAACTTGAGTTTGTGAAGCCTGCAGAAATCTTGTTTCTGTCATTCCTCGTTTATGTCCATCTGTCTTGCCTTTTCTTCCTGTATTCCCTTATCCATTTTCCATAAAACCTTCCCACTGCAGAAACATCTGCTACAATGAGAAGTTCTGAAAACAGATCCACAATTGTGTTTGTCCTACTGCAGTACAACGATCTAATGAAGAAGAAGAGAATTGTGGAGAACGACAAGGCAAAGATCCTACAGACCATCAAGGAGCTGGACCAGAAGAAGAATGAGGCTCTCAACCTGGCCTGGCAGAAGGTCTTGCTTTTCGTTTTGCACCTGATTTCTCTGCAAAGGCTGATTAGATTTACCGATTTAAATTAATTTCCCAACATTTTCACTGATGATTAAAAACCACCTTTTGAATGTTTTTATTTTTATTTATGAAAAACAAAGAAGGGCCATCTTCAATTTCAATCCTCCCTCTGCAGGTAAACAAGGACTTTGGCTCTATTTTCTCCACTCTGCTGCCAGGAGCCACAGCCAAGCTGGCTCCTCCCCAGGGACGCGGCGTCCTGGACGGCCTCGAGTTTAAAGTAGCTTTGGGCGACACCTGGAAGGAGAACCTGACTGAACTCAGCGGCGGGCAAAGGTTTCAAACCTTATGCTGCTCCTTAGTGCGTTTTCTCAGCCTGTGTGAGAGCGTGAGTTTAATCTCTCTCTCTCTCTCCTCATCAGGTCACTCGTGGCTTTGTCTCTCATCCTGGCCATGCTGCTTTTCAAACCCGCTCCCATCTACATCCTGGACGAGGTGGACGCAGCTCTGGACCTGTCTCACACGCAGAACATCGGACAGATGCTGCGCACTCACTTCACACACTCGCAGGTAAGTGACTCAAATAAAGCCATTTATCGAGAGAACCTACATACATACGGAGCAACAATAAAACCAAAATTGTACAAAAATGTATACATTTTGCACTTAAGATAAAAATACTCCTGTATGTAAATATGTTCCACCCAGAACTCCTCAAGTGGCATCGTTTTAACTTCACTTGGTTTAAATTCTGCACCTTTTGGTTTCCAATTAATCAGATTTACACAATTCTATCCCCAAAATGCTTCACAATGTCAAGTGAAGCAGAAAGGTCTGAGATTTTCACATTAGTTTTTTTTTTAGCTACAGATAAATCTCTAGAATAATAGATGACTAAAGTAATTTATAGTTGCAGCCTTCTTGCAAACTTTGTAGAGACATACTGTTCCCCAAATGACTTGCAGCTGCAGTTAAAGGCGGGGAACTCAACAATTATGGACCCAGGAGGAAAGAATAAAAACGTGAAACACATTTTTCTGATTTTTCAGAAGTTTGAAAACCACTCATTCTTGTTCTTCCACTTCCATTATGCGCTACTTTTCTACAGGTCTATCTCGCCGAACCTCAATAAAAATAAACAGAATTTATTGTTTTTGTCCTGTGACAAGATGTGGAAAAGGTTTGAAAGACTTTAAATCAAGGACAAAATTGCGACTTCTTCCTGCTACAATCTTTCTCTCCTCCTCTCTTCAGTTTGTGGTGGTGTCCCTCAAAGACGGCATGTTCACCAACGCCAACGTCTTGTTCAAGACCAAGTTTGTGGACGGCATGTCAACGGTGTCGCGGACCGCGCTCAGCCAGAGCGACTCCAACGTTCCGCTTAAACTTCACGACAAGGCAAGGCAGAAAGACAGGAGGAACAAGCAGCTCATCGGTTAATCACTGCACTGAAACCAGCAGGGCGGCCATCTTTGTCTTTACCTAAAATGATAGTAACTGCTTTTTATGTCTGATGTCTGTGTATCTATTTACCAATCCTGTCTAAATACTTCATTTGGGTCCTGTGCTTTGTGTTGTTCTTTTTATATATGCAGCTGATGGATATATTTGTTTGTTTTTTTGTAAATAAAGCTGATAAACTTTATTGTTGGAGGTTTTTCTGTCTAAACTAGCACCATTTATAAAAATAATAAAATGTACTTGTGGAATCAAACAAACTCTATGGCAGGACGTTTTAACATAAAATCTGTTTTACTGGATGTATTAGTACATATATCTTTAACTATATTTTGACCAGACAAACTATTTGAAATATCTCTAATTATATTCTGACCAGCATAAGTGTCAGATATACCTGTACTTTGTAAGAAATCTGCAATTAATGACTGGCTTGTGGCAAGCCATTTTAACATAAAATTGTTTCATCTGCAATTATTCTAGATATCAAAATGTATTTTGACTATATATACCTGCATTCTAATTCAACCCATCTTCCAATTACATTTGACGAGTCAAAATGTATTTGAATTACTCAATATTCAGATATCTAGAAAGTTATAGTCAATTTTATGATAAAACTGTCAAATCTGCAGAGTAAATAAGCTTCAAAACCAGGTCAGTGGTCCAAAGTTTTATTTCATGAAGGATAAACTGAAACAACCACAACATCACTTGAAGTCAACAGCAGGCTCACTCTTCTTTTCAGGCTTTAAATCAGGCTGACATCTCAGTCATCTGGCACATATTTTCAGCACTTTTATGAAAAACACACTTCTTCACCATTTAACAGCAGTGAAGTCTTGTAGTCGGTCTTCCTATTGCTGATGTTTAGAGAAGTAAATTTATTATTAAGACAAACAACAGTAGTAAAATCCCCATTTTGGAGCTAGAACTATACAGTGTCCACAAAGTCAACACACCGGCTTATAAAGCATTTCTCATCGTCTCTCGGCCCAGTTAGTCAAACGTTGACGTCGGAGCCTTGCGCCCTGTCGTCTTCACCCTCAGCACCGTCACAGACTATATGGATCGTTGGGAGTAAATTAAAACAACACGGATGTATCACGGAGTTCAATCAGATAGATATGTGCTAATGGATGGTCTGTGTTGCTGCTTAACGCGTTTAACGGGCAGGTCGGTTCCTCGGCGCTCGCTCAGGGCTGGCTTTGGATGCGTCTGCGCAGCTCCTGCGCCTTGTCCCGCAGCTCGGGCCGGCTGTCGGACTGCAGCGTGGACAGCGAGCGCTGCAGCTGCTCCCGGCTCCTCACAGGCATGCAGTCCCACTGCTCGCTCTCTGGTAACAGCCACACAAAAATGCGTTGCAAATCAGCTGCAGAGTAGGATGCTAAGATTTCAAATAAATTACATCCCTTTGGAGAGAGACACATAGAAACAAATCTGAAGTCCAGGAATAAAACCCCAAAAATGAAAAGGCAGAATTTCAGCTGTTCTTGTTTGAATCAGCGATGCCAGGAAAAGTTGGGCGAGATTCTGCAGCCCACCAAGCTTTTACTTGATGCATTGAACGCATCAAATAAAAGCCATTATGAGGCACAGAATCTGCCTCCGTCTGTCCTTAATGGATAAATAAATAACATCCCGTTTTCAAGCCGATCAACAGGAGCTCACCGAAATTCATTTTCCAAGAAGGCTAAATAATGTAGACCTAAATTTGGAAACATCATTGAGGCTCGGACATAATGTATGCTCAATAATAATACATAGAGCAAGAAAAGCCTACCTCCTGTTCTCTTAACGATCAGATCCACCACAGACAAGGCCTCTGTCCTCACAGAGGAGTAGCTTTTATTTTCTGTGGAGAAAATTAAACAGTCTGTGAAGACATGAGACTTTCAATTAAAGCCATTAGATTTTGAATTAACCTCCTTACCTAAAGCATAAGTGAGAGCAGTGCAGGCCTCGGTGAGGATCTGCGATAGTGCATTTGTGTCTTCGTAACCCTTCTCCAGCAGCAACAGGCTACAAAGGCAAAAAATAAATCAATCAATCTTTGTTTTAACTAGCTAAATAATTCAAATTGTGGAAGACTTCCCAGCATGTACAGTTTGTGTGCTTTGTGATCCTCACCCCTGAAAATACGCCTTCATGGCCTGAAGAACAGCCAGCTGCACCTTCCATGTGCTCAGCTTAAGCTTCCCACACATCAGAGTGCACAGATCTGTCTGGAAACGCACTGCACACAAACATGCACAACGAAGAGACGCGTCTTTATCTTCAGCTCAGATTGATGAGAGTAGATATGACTAAGGACCTATGGGGGTCAACGCTCTAAACTGTGACTAAACCAACAGAATTCACCTTGAGTTTGTGGATTTCTGGGCCAGGTCTTCCCAAGTGTCTCAAAAGCACAGAGTATAGCTTCGGTGTGCAGCGCCTTATCTTTCACATCTTTGTCATCATCGTCGTCATCATCGTCATCCATCGACCTGGGAGAGACGCCACCGCTCTCTGGACAGCTCTGTCATGAAAACACGAGATTTGGCTTCTTCTCAAGGCGAGTCTTTACAAAACTAGCCTCACGACAAACAGAAAACTCAGACGCGAACCTTCTTGATCAGAGGGAACAGGATCTCAGCCATGTCGGTGAAGCGGTCCTCCTGACTGCTGTGGAGAACATCTGCGGCGCAGCGCAGAGCGGCCATTTTGTAAAGCAGGTTCTCCTTGCGGCATTCTTTGAACACGACATCCAGGACCTCCGGGATGCTGGGCTGGCCGCTGCATGGCTTTTGCAGCTCCGCGCTAAACGACCGAAGAAGAGATGAGGTCAAGTTGACAGGAAGCAGAAAATGAAATGTATTTCACAACTGTGAAATTCATCTTCACTGTTTACCATTATTAAAGCCCAGTGTTCATTACACGGGAAGAGCAGGAAGATGTTCTGCAAGATGACTGACCTGCACTTGGACACCACTGACCCGATGGCTTTCAACAGCTCCTCCTGCACAAAACCAAAACACCAAAGTCTGAATCCTGTGTTGCGTTTTATTTCCAGGCTTTCTTAAAACGACAGGAGGCAACACACACCTTGCCAGCCCAAGTTCGCCCGGAGAGTCCCTGCATCAAGGCCGTCAGCACCAAACCGAGGTGCGGCGCCACCAATGAGCCCGTCTGTTCCTTAGCAACAGTTGCCATGGCAGCTGCACCCTGAGCCTTCATCTTCCAGGACTGAGACTGCAGGGCTTTTTGGGTGATGGTGATCAGCTCCGTCATGTAAAGCCTGATGCCCCCGAAGCTTCCTGAAGTCAGAGAAAAGTATAGCAAAATGAAACGGCTTTTATACCTGGGAAACGATCCTTTCCGTTTCGTAGCACCGGTATTCGTCAGGCGACGACGTTCCCCACCTGGAACGTTCTCCTGCCACACCTCCGACCACAGGGTGGCATCGTGACTCTCTCCTTTCTCCTCATCAGGACCCGGCGCCTGATGCATGCCCAGGAAGGCCAGGGGCAGAGCCACGCCCGCGTGGGCCTTCAGCACATCCGGACTGTAGTGGCTGATGGCGTGAACCGTTAGCGCACACGACGACTTGTAAACCGGCTCTGGAAGCAGGAAAAATGGAGTCAAAACATTTCATTTAAAAGGGAGTAAAGGCAGGAGAAGAAAAAAAAATCACAAGACAAACTAACATTTTCAACATCAAACGTCTGTGTATTTTACTGGAAGCAGCACAAAAGTGTAAAAATTGTGTGGCATTGACTTGTCTTTAGATTCTCAATTTAATATAGGTCTTTACTTTCACTAGACCATTTAAAAAATAAATATTACTTATATTTGTTCCGCTGAAAAAAGTACATTTCAAAGTAAGACTCACCTTCTTTCTCCAAGTACCAATTGCTGAGCTTCAGTAGTAGTTTTTCTACGCTGCTGTCCTTTGCTGACTAAAAAGGATAATAAATGTCGTCATGATAAAGTCTGTGACAAACAGACAAATCCAGGGTTTAATAATCCTCCAAGGACTTCATGTTAACGGAGGGACTTACCCTGACAAGGTGTCCCAAAGCAAAGGCGAAGGCTTTCTGTACAACTGTGCTCCTGTCATGAATGCCATTGAGCAAGGCACTCATCAGTTTACCTGTGGATAAAAACTGATTAGCTTGTTCGACTCGAGTCGTTAACCGAGTCAGATGGAGTGTCGTGTTGTACCTGAGTATGGGGTTAGGTCCTGAGGACACTGTACCGTCAGGGACACAATTACACTGGCGCAGCCTCCCTAAACCGAGAACAGCAGTCATTAATGCAACTGATGCGCTTCTGTGTGATGGAGAACCACTGATGGGTGCGGGACTCGGTTCTACCTTTGTGCCCAGGCCCACTCCGCTCTTCAGCAGCTCACAGAGTCTGGGAACCAGCTCTCCCAGCACTGAAACATCCAGATGCTGCAGACACTGGAAGAAGACACGCATTCAGAAGCTTCGCCTCGGTGAAACGTGAAGCTGCTAGTAAGCCTCACGGCTACCTAAGACATCCCAACATTTGGGTTACAGTGAATTAACCGGGGTTATTGTGTGGGCATTTATTTTTGTTTTACCATGTTAACGGTCTCCATCATTGGAGAAGACTTGGCAGCACTGAGCCTTGCAGCATCCATGGCACTCTGCAGAGCAAGAGCAAACATCTCATGTCACAGGGTTTCTGCAGGTTTCACCAGCACACATTTAAAGACATTTTAAGACCATTAGTTAAATTTAAGACCTGTATCACGACAGAAATGTACAAAAGTGATGTGTAAAGTATATAGTAATAGTGACAAGATTTTTACCACAGAATAAATACACCATCGTACAGGTTGGCAAGAGAAGTGAGCTAATGGCGAAGACCAAGGTTTTCCAGCCAATCAGTGTTAAATTTACACTTTATTCACGATAAATGCAAAAAGGTGAGCTAGTTGTGGTATGTCAGATGCTAGTTAGCGATAGCTCGAACCTCCTATAGTCACAGAACGCAGTGAATATGTTTACAGGTGACTTAAATGTTTGCCTGAAAGAAAAGTCCCACGAGAAAACAGCAAATACAAGATGAAGTAGTCCTGACACTGCAAAAATTTACATATTTAAGGCCAACTTACATTTTTTTTATTATTAATTTGAGACATTTTAAGGCCTTAATTTTAGATACACGATATCAGGACTTTCTAAGGTAGCGCAGACACCGTGCATCATCAAATGCAACTTCTGTATGATTTGCAGGTGAACTGAAAGATGTTAACCTTTTCCTGCTCAGTGGCTCTGAGGCTGAGGTAGTTGAGGACCTGAGGCTCCAGGGTGCTGAGGGCTTCCAGAAGAGCTGGAATCAGCCGAGCAGCGTGAGGCTTTAACCGGGCGCCAGCAGTCTTACTGATTTTCACCAGGGTCTGAATACTAGAGAGAGAAAAGTTGACAAAACAGTTATACATTTCCAAACTATGCAGAACAAAATCAACAAATGCACTCAAATAGCATGTTTAAAAAAAGGTCTAAACTGACATTTTATAATTTTTCAGTCCTTTCCAAGACAACAAGGGGTAAATAGGCTCCAATTAATTGAATTCAAGGTGGGTATTAGGGGCTGCTTTCAAAAATTTAGTCCTTTTAGTTTCAGTGAAAGAAACTCTCAACATGACATATTGGACTTTCTGCTCCCAACTTTACGCGAACAGTTTGGTGAAAGCTCCTTCCTGTTCTAACATGAATGTGTACCAGTGCACGAAAAAAATCAAGACATGCATGAACTAGTCTGGTGTGAAGACACCGACAGGCCTGCAGAGCCCGCATCTCAACCTGGCAGAACACCTTTGGAGATGAATCAGACCTGAGACTGAGATCCAACCTTCTCATCTAACATCAGTGTCTGACCCCAAGAAACGTGTTTCAGGAAGAATAATCAAAAAGTCCAGACACTAATGGAAAGCACTCTTCTTATTTCAGAAGAGTTGAAGATGGTAAACCTGTAAAAAGTAAACAGGCGTCATTCTGTATGGATTAAGAATGTGAAATCACACATGCCCGTGTGGGTTAAGCCAGATGAGCGATTACTTTTACAGCCTACTGTGTTCCCCATTAACCTTTCAGCATCAGCTGAGAAACCCTCTTAAGACACATGTAAATCAGTATTTATGTTGCACAAGTAAACAGATTTACCTGAGAGAGCGAACCTCGGAGACATTGCTAACGATGCCTTTTTCCAGCAGAGTGGGTAACATCACGGCCACAATTCTCTGGGCCGCAGAGCCAGTAGACTCACACATACGAACACACACCTGCACATAAAATCAAAGAGGCTGAAATACTTGCACAGTGGAATATAAACTGATGCGCTGAAGTAACATTACCTTGCTGAGCGTCTTCAGTGTTAAGTCTGCAGCCTTTCGCACAGACTCCTAAAAAAGAAAACAAACATTCAAAGTTCAGATGGAGATTAAACCATGAACCACTTTGAGATTTATTTCAGATTATTTTTGTCTGACCTTGATGTCGTCCAGGACTCTGAACAACGTCTCCCACATCTCTGCCAGGTGATCGATGAGGTCATCGGCCTGACGGCCACGGATCAAGTCATTGAGAGCCAGACAGCTGCAAGACAAATCCATCAATTCACTTTAACCCGTCTTGGAGAAGATAAACACTCTAAGTGAGCGGCCGGGGCAATCTACCTGGACTCACGCACTCTCCAGGTGTTGTTGGTCAGGTTGGAGATGACATCCTGCAGGATTTCCTTTAAATATTTATCCACCTGCGCAAAAAGAAACAATTATTCCTGATGGTTCTTCACACCCACTTACACGGCATTCTGTCTCTATCCATTGTTTTCGTTAATGTATAAAACTACGGAGCCTCACCAGGGTTTTATCGGTGACTAAGGCATCCCAGATGCTGGTCATAGCCTGGCGAATGCTCAGGTTGGGGTCAAACTGGTAGCGGTATAAACGAGGCACTAACTGTGGCAGGAATGGAGCCAGCTGCTCCCCAGCTTTGGTAGCGATCATGTGGAAACCAAAAGCTGCTCCCTGGAAGAAACAGAATGTTGTTTTAGGTCAGGGAGGAGAAGAAAGCCAGGCAAAAATAGTGGAGGCAAAAAAGAGAGAGAGAGCGTTAGTGCGTTACCTTGCGCGAGTTCCACATGGCGTGGTGGTTTGCCAGGTTCATGAACTTATAGACCAGATCTGGTTGGTTCAGGTCGCTGGCCAGTGAGCAGAGCTCCTTGTACGTCGACAAGCTTTGACTGGAAGAAAATTACAAAACTTGTTTTACTATTGGTTGTAACTCAAACTTGTTACAAATCGACTATTTTTAACAAAACTCACCCATCAGGCGTTTTCCCCAAATCCTGCCCTTGAAACACCTCGGTATCCTCTGAGACTGCATGTTTCACCCTGTTTACAAGAATAAATAATCATACAAACTCTCAATTTACTACTAAGTTCAACCAGCAGCTTACCTTTTTCCAGTCATGAGTGTTTCCACCAGTGTAGACACCAGCTCCTGCTGATCAGCCTCACCACCCATCTCATAAACGAGCCCCAGGCCTTTAGATGCCACATCCTGACTGAGCTCTGAACAGAAAGGAAAAGAAGAATGGATGAGGTAGTGGGAACAAGAGAAGCTGAAAGAGGTGTAACGCTACGAAGCTCAGCTCAGCCATCTTGTCTTACCATCCGGGTCTGAGAGAACGGAGATGAAGGCTATCTGAATCTCCTTCAAATGAGACTGCAGCAGAAGAAGAAGATGGGAAAACTATCGTTAAAGCTTGTGCTCCAGTTATAAATAAAGACAGTAATCCTACAGGTGGGTTGTGTACGTACAGTAATTTCCTTGTGCTGGCTGAGTTTTTTGACCAGGGAGAGCAGCCAGATGCAGGCCGCCTGCCGCACATGAGGGTTCTGGCTGGGAATGTACCTGGACAGGATGGAGTTGAGGACCCAGGGAACCACGTCGTTGTTTTTAACATCTGATGGAAGAAAATGGAGAAATGAGAAAAAAAAAAAGGAAATTTTAAATTTGTCAACTGCAGTATTCATCTACATCTTGCATAAATTGCTTAAATTTAAGCAATATAAGCATACCAAGTAAACATTTTATGTGCTTAGATTATCTAACAAAAAGATTTGTAATGATTGAGAAAGTTTGTCAAACCTTTTTAATATATTTTTTTTATTTCAACATGCTGAAAAAAAACATCTATTATTACAAATGTATTAATTTGTATTCTGAATCCCTTTTTTGAATCTAGTTTGATCACTTTTTATGGTACTTGGGATACTCCTTTGTCAAATGTCTATGATGTGATGCTTATAGGAATGATGGCCTGGCCCTGCCTCACTTCCACTGCTTTTACTGGACAGATAATATCCATTATTTAAGCTACTGATCACCATACAGAGAGATCTCACTGGTTGTCTTAGTCTGGGATGTTTCTCTCCCTTTTATTTTAATTTGTTCATAAAAATACTTTAAATAATCTTTGTGGGAATTTGTGAAATGACTTCATCCCATTAGTGACTAAAATTCAGATCTATTTCACACCAGCAGGGATAGAACCTGTAGAGACTCACTGTGTGGCGGGTTGTACTGGTCCTCAGTGCAGGTCCACGGATCTCTGGCGGCTCCAGAACTGGTTCCTATGGCAGCGCTGGTGATGGCCTCTCCCACTGTGAACTGCAGCTCCACCTGCTTGGCCTGGAAGGTAGAAAGGAAGCACACAAGGGTTGGTATCGGTATGTGGCAGTTTCACAGCAGAATCATTTGAATACTTCTAAAATCACTTCAAGAGAAAGTAAAAAAAAAACCAAAAGGTTTCATACCTCCACCGAATCCATGAGGCCCTGCAGCAGCTTCTTCTGGTGTGGAAAGTCTGGGTCTCCCACTGGCAGATAACCCAAGGTTGTAATGGATCGCTCCTTCATCTGGAAAACGACGCGGATAAAAATCAATCAGAGCAACAGCACAGCAAATCAGAGCCATTAAGAGTCACAGCTTACCTTTAGGCTCTCTTTGCCAGAAGTGATGCGAGCAAGCAGGTTTTCCGTGACGGAGAGCTTGGTGAAGCCGTCTCCCTCTGCAGGGATCAGTAGGGTGCCATTCCGCCCAATTTCTCCCAGAGCTGTGCAGGCTGCGACGGCCAACATGGCACTGCCGCTGTCCAGGAAGGTACCTGGATGTGAATACATGCAATCACTTTAGAGGGGAAATTATCACTCACTAATTATACAACTTTACTTTGTTTTTTTGTATAAGAGTTTGCAAAAACATACAATAAAAGTTGCCTATGCATCAGTAAAATCTGCACAAAAAGGATTTATGTAAAAAAAAAAGTTCATACCAATTGTCTTAGTAGCCATGGAAACTAGCTTGTCATCATCTTGGGAAGTGATGCTCATCTCTTCCACCTTGTTTTCTGTCAACTCACAGGAGGCGATGGCTTTCTTTCTGCTCAGATTCCTTCCCACCATGTAGCCGAGAGCCAAGATGGCGCCATGCTGAGTCTCAGGACTCTGAGATTCAACCCATAAAACAAATATTAGCTGCGCAAGCTTATGACACGAATAATCGTAAGGCTATGTGACATACGTGGTTGTCTTTGGTGATTTTGACCAGATTCTGCACGGCTGTCTGCAGCTCGTTGCCAGTCATGGTGGAGATCACCAAAGCATACAGCTGGGCGGCGAGTTCCCTCATGTCCTCCTTATTGGTGTTCATCAGACTCTGAAAGAAGAATGTGATTACAGCTATTTGGATAACAAAAGGGAAATGTGCGTGAAAGATAACTTGCTGAATGACTTTTAAAAACTCTGTACATGAAACAGAACTCACTTTGATCCAGTCTATTTTATCAGCAAACCTGGGGGCGAGTTTTTCTGGACACACGGAAACGACTTCCAGTAAGCAGTACATGACTGGGATTCCTGCAGGGAAATTTAGATGTAGATACATTATGATTACTAGAATTGACAAATATAAAATGTTTTTTCCTTTAATAAGGACTGAATTAGTCTTAAAACAGAACAAATTAAAGCTGTAAAAGAGAAAGTACAACTACTACTTTTTAGACAAATCATAAATCAGACAAAAGAGAATAACCATCGCTTCCTACCCGTTTATGCCCCAAACTGCCTCCGAGGAAGGCAGGTTAAGTCTCACCTCCCACAGCAGAGAGCAGCTGCTGCAGTAGATCCATGTACACATGCACAGGGTTTCCCTCCAGGCCTTTTGGCGCCGAGGGTGGCAGTTCAGCTGAGAGCAGGTTGTGGACGTAGCGTCCGATGGCCGGAGCATCGTCCTGCATGTCCAACAAGCGGGTGGACATGGGCCTGGCGCCAGCGCTGTGGGCCAGACACATCCTCAGGTACAACATTATCTGAAAAGACAAAAGAAATCCACCAGAAAACACACTTATGTGGTTTGCTGAGTCATCTGGTTTTATCCTCAAATGAAATAAATATGTTTATCATTTACCTCTCCAAAGGCAGATGGGTTAAAAGGAATTGTGGAGGCCCCAACAATATATTTTGCAGGGGTTTTGATCCTCTGAGCTGCCTGAAAAAAAATGGCGAGAATGTGAAGAGAATGGATCGTTATTTCTTGGATTAGAAGGGTAACATTATTTTGCAGGTGTGCCGTATGTGAGATGCTCCGAGTCCCACTTTTTCCTGGATGTAGGCAACCATGTCAGGAAAGGACGGCATTGGCTTCGGTCCCTCCTTCTCTGAGCTTTTTGTGGGAAAAGGCCTCAGCACCCTTTGGGCCTCTGCAGACACTTCCTCTCGTCTAAAGCACAAGGCATAAAAAAATCTCACAAAATGCCAAGTTCACTACAGACATTTATCTTAATTAAGCCGTTACATTTTTCTTTCTGCATTACTAATAGTTAAGTGGTTCCATAAACTTACGGGTCTCCAGCAGCCAGCAGCAGCAGGTACCTTGATGGCACGTGGTCAGGAGCAAACACTGTGCTGGCAAACTTCATGGCCACCTGGCGAACTTGTACCTCCGGCTGCATTGAAACAAGCGGCAGGTTTCTTTTATTTCTGCTTACTAAGTTTGTTACAGGGTTTTGTAAACTGTTCCCACAGTAAAATTCAAACGTTTAAGGTTCATTTTCAAACTTTTCCACACCATAGTTGACATTGGAGATAAAAACGATACTAGTGAACTAAAGACAGTTTCAATTAAGTATTATATGATGTAATTTATTACTTGAATTATTAGGGACAAGGTCAACTTAAATATAGCAAAATTGTATGTTTTGAAAGGTTACTCTCACATATATCCTGTACACCTGACTGGTCAGAAAAAAACCCCAAAACACAAATCTCTAACAAATATTCTCTCCAAGATGTCTGGCATTTGGCATATAAAAATAATTTTGGTAATTCTACCTGACCTGAAATAAGATAAGTTTGGTCTGATTAACTTCAGACAGTGAGAAGAAAAACCTGCTCATCTTTTTACTACCTTTAATTATCTGGTTTCAACTCTACTGCTTTCCAAACTGAGGCTGTAAGTCAAACATCTGATTGCATTTATTACAAAACTGTGCAGTTTAAATATCAAGTACTTTTTAGGACTTTATACAGAAATGAATCACTTTCCAAACCTTAAAATACCTAATTGAAATTCAAGCATTTTCACAGATTTGAAGCACACATATGAACTCAGTTGTGATGAAAGCAAACATTACAGTTATGAAAGAATCAAATTCTCTTCTTGTCATGGTAGACAACTTACCTTTGAAATATATGCAGCCACCAGGGCCTCCATCAGATTCAGCAGCGCCCCCTGCAGGTTGGCATAAGCTCCAACCATCATTGACAAAGCTTCCTGAATGGCAAGGCGAACATCTGGCTCCTCCTGATCAAGCAGAGACAGATTTTAAGGAAAAATACCAAAGTATGTTCTCAACTCTTCCAAAATTATGTTCCACCAACCTTACACATGGACTCAAAAAACTGCTGTACGAGAGCAATATCCTTTGTGAAAAGCTGAGGCATCCGACTGAAACAGAAAAAAATAAAAATAAGCGTCATTTTGTCTGTTTCTAAATCGCACCCAACTGAAATACCAGTAAGATGTTATCATAACCTTGACAGCTTTCCGACAGCAGAGTAGGCAACACATAATAACTTAGGATCCTGAAGAGAGACGTTGTGAGAGAAAGAAAACACAATAAACCAAAGTGAAAGAATTACCAGTGAGGTGCAGGTTTTGATTAGACAAGAAATTTGATAATGACCAAAATAGGAACCAAGTTGTCTGCAAAGATTAAAACACTTGTTTAGAATAACATTCTTTTCGATCTGCTAAGAAACATACCGAATCTCAAAGTGTCTGTCTTCACTCTACAATAAATATAAACAGACTGATACTTGCTAACTGCAATAAAACAAGATGCTTAAAATGTCAAAGCTTCAATCATTTCGTTTCTGTTTTGAAATAATATTTACATTTGGTAAATTGCAGATCTGTATATCACCAACTTTTTTCTCTCGCACGCACGCACGCACGCACGCACGCACGCACGCACGCACGCACGCACGCACGCACGCACGCGCACACACACACACACACACACACACACACACACACACACACACACACAGTGTGTGATGTCACCTCTGCTTTTGATCTAAAGCAGAGGTGACAGATTATGGCAAAAGTTTCTTCAGGCTTCTTTGCTGCTACAATAAATGAACAAATGACTTAACAGTTTGATACATCTGACCATAAATCAAAGGGTTTCGCTTTCAAATATCAAGTTGGACAAAGCTGTTATTAAAAAATAAATAAATCTTTTAATATGGTGCAGTTTTATATTTTGAGATGTGCAAAAGAAAGTTCAGGAGCAACAGTCTACTAAGATGATACAATTGGTTTGTTGGGGTTTATTTGCACAGTTGCCTCTGCTTCATTACTTGGAGGATCCTTCAATACAAGTACATTTCCAGTTTGTAAAGAATGATCACTGCATAACTTGATGCAGATACATAGAAAAATCAGTTTTACTTTACTGTAAACATTTTCTTTTAAAACAGTTGTAGTTTCAATTTAGGCTCTTAATGAGACCTAATGCAATCAAAAACAACAGAACTGTAGAGCAAAACTGAATTAGTCTTAAAATGTCATTAAATTTAATTAGCATCTTATTTACCTCCTTGTATTCGTTGATAAGTTTGGTCAGACCGTTGAGCAGCATTAGTCCTAAAGGCTTGTTAGTGTCAGGGCATCTGTAAAATAGAAAAAAAACATTTAGACTTTATTCTTGAGAGGGAACATAAGTAAGCTGTTCGTGGACAGAGAAATAAGTGTGAATGTCTTACACCATGCAGATGTGATGGACAAACTGTAAGGTGAGAGACAGCAGTTTGTTGTTGGTGTTGGCCCCAAACAAACCGTCATAAACGACCTGCAGCGCAAAGTAAACCAGTAGAGACATTAGCACATCGCCAAATAAAAGATTACGTGGATCTCTGAACAGGCAGCAAAATACATTCTGACGACTGATTGTATAAAAATTAAAAAAATTAGTCAGCATGACCTGGATGTTTGCTGGGAAGCACTCAGCTGCCAGCCGGGAGCGTAGAAAATGTGGCAGGATTTTTAGTTTGACTCTGGTGCTCACTGGATCGTGTTTCAGCTCTTGCTTGACATTTCCACCCTGCAGAAAATACGTGAACATTCTTACCTTGATCTGAATTTGCAGAAAAATCTTTCACTGGCTTTTAAATTAAATGTAAATTACAAACCTTTGTTTTAAGAGGGACATCTCCCAGATACACCTTGAACATCTTGTTGATAATCAGAGGATTGTTCCAGTCAATGATGCTGGAATGAAACAAAAATAAACATTGAGAAAACAGCTTTGTAATGTGTAAACAGAGCCATCTTGTTGGTCACCGACAGAAGCTAACGGGAAACAGAAACTAAAGACGTTCACAGTCTTTCCACGCATTTAACATCAAAATGAAAAGCTCTACCTCTGTTTGCTCCTCAGCTCCAGATCAGCTGCAGTCGCCACGCTGTGTCTCGTGTCGCTCGAAGCCACCGCCAAGTGAACCACCGTCTCCACCTCTGGCACCTGCTGGGCCTCAATGAACTTCACTATGCCCAGCTTACACTGTTGAAGCAACAACCAAGGGAGTTAGACAGAAACCTGTAATTAACAGCCAAGATAAAACTACGATTAAACTGAATGGACATTGACTGATATCTCCATGACACACTAAACTGAGACAGATTATCTTGATATTTGTCAATATTTCCTTTAAATTGTATGACCTGTAGGGTTGTAGTGATATAATAATCTCACGATACGATACACAATATTCTGCCCACGATACAATATATATCGCAGTAGTCAGCAGATGATACAATTCAATAGACTTGCGATTTTCTGAAAGATTTTAGAGGGACAGAGTGATTTTGGTGATATATTGTGACTGTTATAGAGTTGGACTAAACTAATAACTGAAAACTTATTAAAAGCACCAACTACACAATTTCTGGCTCTGGTTGGACATGGACACAGACTTAAAGTCGACAGCTGGACAAAATGAATCAAAGTGACAAGAAAGCATGTTTCTTTAATTGAAACAGTACAAACTGTAGCTTACATGCATTTGTAAAGTAAATAAAATGCACCAAGTACCTGCTCTGAATAGTTTGATACCTTT
>CAEGAF010082858.1:0-40122 GCA_903067075.1 Micropoecilia bifurca | reverse complement strand
ACACACACACACACACACACACACACACACACACACACACACACACACACACACACACACACACACACAGATGCTTGTGTAATTAATTTTTTAAACGTGGGGTTATAGGGTGGGGTGGGCTACTGTGCTGACAGTGTGGTTAACAATGAAATCCCAACAGGCAGGGTTACGAAGGCCGGGTTGGTCGAAGTGAACCGGAGCGGCGGAACAAAACCAGATGGTTGGTCCTCTGAGCCATGTTTAGTCAGACTAGTCTGTGAGGGTGATTAACATTTGGGCCCTGGTGACTCATTCCCGCTTCATCCTGAACCCGGTGACAACGACAAAGAGTCTCAGCGCTCCGACTACACGGTCCGTCACTACCTGCGCCTCCGCGGCTCACAGACGACGCCGCGTCCCTCTGTGTCGTCTTTCTCTGTCCTGCTCACATGAATCCGATGTTTATTTTAATCAAAACACTTTTTCTTTCTCTCTCTCTCTGCCGACCTTTCAGACGAACAATACAAATGGCTGCGCTGGCAGATGGATCTGCAGTGACAGTACATTTGTTGATCAGAATGTTTCATTCAGCTGCGTCACGCTCTTTGTCAGCAGCAATCATTCTCCATCTGAATGTCGTGTGTCCCTTTTGTTGCTGTTTCGTTATTATCTAAGCACTTCTTTTAGTGCCTGGCCAGAGAAGGCCCACTTGATGAAGCCTTCACTGATTAAATTATGAAGCATAGTGCAGCCACGCCGGCACAGCTTTCTTTCTTTTTTATTATCAGGAGAGAATCGCATCTCTTCAGTGTTATTGGAAATACTGAGGGTTCTCTCATCGCTGACCTTAGAGGAATTCTGAGAATTTGGCTTAAAAATATACACAAAAAAAATGGTGCAAGGAAAGGCTTTTTAAAAGCAAAAAAGTGTGGGTGTGCGGCATGTTGGAGGTGGCAGAAAATCAACCAACATTAATGAAAAATTACCATTTTAACCAGCTTGTGTTTTTATTGTAATAGTGTAAATATTCTGAATCATTCAAAATAAATAATAAAAAGGTCAATTGGTCAATACACAAATTTGTAGCTTTGTAGCCGACAAAAACTAGTATTACTAAATACTGTATTTCATGTTAATTATTTTAAGAAATAACTTATTATAAAGGGTAAATATAACAAGCATGTCTAACATGGTAGGGTTAGATATGATTTACTGTTCAATAATATTATTGTTAAACACTAACACTTAAAAATAACACTGTTGTTATTAAAGATAATACTATTGCCATCATAACCAGGAAATAGGCTCATACTGTTGCTACTAATATCAGCTATTGTTGCTACTACTCATAATATTCATAATCATAATGTTGTTTATAATAAATATCATCTCATTCCTAAATGCTAAGAGGGTAAAGAAATAAGCAGAGATCACGTTGCAGGTTGTTTACTGTGTTAAGCATAGAGTGAATTTATTCATGTGTTCATCTGAGCTCGGCTCTCCTGAGGTTGGAACATGAAATTGCAAAAGCGCTTTTATGAACGCAGGACGTGGTTCTCCCTCTCTGCGGTTCCCTTTTGAATAATGAGGAAACACGGCGCAGGGCATCTCCACGTCTGATCATGTGATAATCACTTTTTAATGCTCTTTTAAAGACGTAACTCGACAGGACAGATGAACCAGCTGACCCTACATTCTTATCGCCTAATCAGCCGTCAAATTTTCATCAGCCAAATTGAGTACAACAAAGTCTTTCTGCTGGACTCATCGCAGTCCGCACAAGTGATCTGCTCTGGCACTTTAATAACTGATCCTCTTCAGCTGTGGGCGCCTTGAAAAGAGGATCGCGGTTTCAAAGTTAATATATCGCCGCAGTCTATTGAGGCAACGCCGGTTGTAGGAAGAATAAAAGGAAACAGAAAGAGAGGAAAGAAAAGCAGAAAAATAAAATCTCACAAGTTATGTTTGGTGATGAAACTAGCAGAAACCTTAAAGTGTGTGGACTTAGAATATAGTTGCAACCTTTTATTTTTTTATGTAGGTCTGAACTTTGACTAGGCCACTACAAAAACCTAAATGTGTGCTTTGATTAAACCATTTTATGCTAGCTCTGGCTGAATGTTTAGAGATGTAACGTTTTAGAGCGGACAAAGTAGAACCTCCGTCCCGCCGAGCTCATGTCTTCAGCTTTCCTCCCATAGCATGATACTGCCACCACCATGTTTCACCATATGAATGCTAATATCATGGTGCTTTGCGTTCTTCACCAAATATTGAACTTTGCATGTATCTGACCAGACCTTTACAGGGTGGCTGTGTTTATACTGAGACACACTTACACACATGATAAGATCATTCTTTTTTGGAATCTGATAATTGCAAGAAAAATTGCTGTGAATATTTTCAGAAAACTCTCTCTGAAGCTCCTTATATAAGCTTAAAAACACAATAAAAGCTTCACTGACAGAGAAAACATTAATTACTGTTTTTTTTCTTTCATGTTTTTATCACTTCTGTTGAGAAATTAGATATTTTTGTGCTTCTTTTAAATGCTTTCAGTATCTCCTTGTATCGATTTGGTTTTCCATTATGTATTCATTTCTGGAAGGCACATCAATTTGCGCTGATAAATCTCGGCATATAAGAAAATCCAACTGCTTGCTGTAATTTTAAGTTTCACTTTGTTCCTAATACAGTGTGTCAGTCCTGCAGCAGGGTTAGTCACCAATCTTAAACAGGCCAAAGTGTTGCCTTAAGGCTCAGAGAACCAGAACTGGACACCCAGAAGTTATCAGCATTTAAGGCTTACAATGAAGCGATTTTTTTTTTCTTTCTTGGGTTAATTTGAAACAGCGAAACTGGATACAACTTTCCCCAATAGATGGTGTTACATTTCAACCACACAACAGTTCTTGTGCAAATCCTACTTTAAATAAATGGACATCATCCTTTGTCTCACTTTCTGGCATTAAATAAGGTTGGACCTTTTTTCATAAGGTCACTTGATATTATCAAATGGAATGAAAGTTTTAATGCAGCATCCCAGGGCATCAAACTTGAGCACAAATGGGTCAGATGATGGCGCCTAATTAGTTTTAAAGACAACAAGGTGAGTAATGATTTGGAGTGGCCATCACTACAGCCTGATCTCAGTTCCACATAAAAAACTACGTGAATGAGACAAATTTTCAGTCAATCAATCAAGATCAACTTGTGAAAGAATACAAAAAAATGTTTGACCCAAGTTATACGGTTTAAAAGGCAAATCTACCAACCAAAGAAAAATCTCTGTACAATTTTTCTTTATCATTATCCTTGCATTTAGCAAACAGAAAAACATGCTGGTGATTCTAAATAACCAAAAACAGGAAATGATCAGTCGAGGTTAATGTCAATCAGTGATTTAATCAGTGTTCACATGTTTCCTTTGGTAACATGTGAACATCTGGTTTCAACAGAAATGCAGTACATCCATCTCATCCCCTCCAATGGGAGTTCAGGCTGCTGCTTCAGTGTCCATCAGAGATACTGAGGTTATCAACAGTACAGTCAAAGGTGTTTGAAGAGCGCTCTATCTGTTGTGCCACTTCATGCAGAGTTTTTATTCTGCATCAAGTGAAAGGTTCAGAAGGCTTTGGAGAGGCTCTAAAAAGTGGGACACGGCGGTAAGAACCAACCCACATCAGCCACCTCTCATCTTCAGCCTCTACATGCATGCACAGCGTTACACTCCGCTCACCAGAAAAGCACAACACCGGCTGCATTATTAAATTCTTCAGGGCACATTGTTGACAGCGCGCAAACGGATAGGAAGGAGTTTCCTTTTGCATCCTTCTCGCTCCTTCATGGATACGGTGAATCAAGGCACGTGCGCCTCATGCAGGCTTTTGAGGAACTATAAATTATTCTCCACCTACACTTTGCCTTCAACATTTCCTCGTTTCACTAAACAGAAGAAGAAGACACACAACGCATGACGCAGACGAGAGCTGGTTACGTAAGACATAGAGCTTTGCACTCATGGCTTTTTATCTCATTGACCCAAGCAGGGAAGCAGCCCAGCAGCCCACATGTATACTTAGCATGCACAGGCACATAGGCTTCAGCTCATACCAGCGCCTCAGATAAAGGCTCCCATGGTGCAAGTGTTAAAATGATCGTGCATGATAAAGCTCCGGGTGAACTCGTCCCTACAGTTGCACAAGCGATATCAAGAGTGTTCGGCTGCAGCGCGCTATCTTAAGTGCACATAGGAACAGCAAACAGTGGTCCATAAACACTTCAGACTGAGGTTAGCCTGAAAAGAGGAGAGATAGTCCCTCCATGGGCCTCTTTAGAGAGACGCGAGAGGGAGTGTGAGTCACTGGCAGCGGGAGGAAGATGAGCAGTGCAGCTTCCTTCTCCTGACCAAAGTGCTTCTGTTAGCCCTTCATATCCACCCAGCTGTCATCCCTGCTGTAGCTGGAGAATCAGTGGTGCAGGAAGCTGCCATTTACAGTTATATTATCTCTCTCTACCCAGCAAGCGGGAGACAATGTCCAACTGGTGGTGTGCTGGCTGCAGTTCTCTATTAATTTCCATATAATTTACACGGCATCCTCAAGGGGAACTCCCTCTAAGAAACTTCCTCTTTGTTGCGTCTAAACGATCGCCACACCAACAGAATGATAATAATCCGTTCTGATGGTGAGCGAGGTTCAAGTTAACGCTGACGGTAATTTATTTTTTTCATCCCTCGGGGAATATTAGATTTAACATCCATCTACCTAAGTGGTGTGACACAGGTGTGATAACCTGTGTTAGTCACCCCATAGCTGTTGTTACAGGAGTAAACACTTTCATTTTCTCTATATAATATCCACACCAGTAAATTGATGTGCTCAAACAATATGCAAATAAGAGGTTTTGCCATCAAGGAGGCCGTTCAAGTCGTTACAAAGTGCTGAGCAAGAACAGATGAACGGAGGGAAAGAGGGATGTGATGTCTCAGAGGAGCCAATATTTTTCGGAATATGGAACGCTCCAAATGGGCTTCAATTATTAATTAGCAAGAAGCAGAAGAAAAGGCCGCAGAAATCAGTGAAAGATGAAGAGCGGAAAGATGGTTAAAAATGTCTGGCCTCTGCTCTGCATGCAGCAGGAGACACTGAGAGAAGCGTTGCCGTTATTATGCTAGCAATTAGCATTTTGGTCCACTAATAGTTTGGTTTTTGGTGTCTGGAAGGAAAATTATGACAAGAACAAAAAGGTCTTGACACTTAACAAGAGTCACTACAGGCTAATGGGGATTTTTTTTGTTCCATGTGTAGCTTCTTTTTTTTAATTTAACGGATAGAAATACCTTTGAAATCTGCCAGAACTTAACAGTGTAAAGTATCATGAAAAAGTATTTTTTCCGCCACAGATGGCTTGTATTTCAGTACATTTATGTATTTCAAATAATCAAACACATTTTAATATGAAAAAAATTTAACCTGAATTTATATAAAATACAATTTTCCTACCAAATGAATTAAGTTTCTCATATGTTCTGTGTTTTCTACATCATTAGATAATAGCTCTTTTTATTTATACTTTAATCAAATGCTTTAGAAATGTTTTTGTGATTTTAAGGTATAAAGTTTCCATTTAAGTGATTATTTGATGCTATCAGCATTTGGAAATAAAACAAAAATATTATTAATCTTAGCTAATCTATGATTTAACAACATGTTTTCATGTTGGACTGTGATTATTCGGATCAATTTTTCTTGCTAATAAATAAACCATAACTTTTAATTGGATGTTTATTTTTATTAGGTCATTTTAATGAAAGCTTATTTAATTATCCAAGACATTGAGGCAAATACAACTGATATTTGTAATGAGCACTTCCAAAACCAATTTGGCTGTAATTAAAAATGGATTTGGATGCAATTTAAAAAAAAAACCCTACAGTGTAATCTTTTGGAAAACATACTGTCTGTCTGCAGACATTTTCTCTTTACAGGTATCTCCACAAAGGGGCCTCAGCCTCTATGGTGGCCCGATGGAAAAAGGGAAAAATACATGCACTCATGCACTTAGGGGACAAGAGATGTTTGCTATAAATAGTTGGTGAGCTTCACCCCATCAGAGCTGAAAGCTGGACTCTATTTAATTTAATTTTCCATCACAGTTACGCCTCTCTTCTCCGTTTCTTTGTTGCGTGCCGAGGTCGTAGTCCTAATCTCAAACAAACAGACAAAAGGAAAAGTCTGCTCAGTATGATGAGTACGTCTGCAACCTATGTCTACGCACCCGTTCTTCTTTTTTTTCTTCTTCCTTGGCGATAAGACGTGGTGCATTTATTGGTTTGTGTTGTTCTACTTTCTTTTCCTCATGGGTAGCGAGGCAGAGGAAGATAAGCGCTGCATCGCCTACGCTGCACGAACAGAGACAACCTCCTCCTCTCCAGAGCACTCCACATCTCTTACGGCGAGATACGTCACAGTCACCTTTGTCTAACTGCCCACGCAGTTAACTCAATATTCTTTAGCAGAAAATGTGGCAGATTGGACAGTATATTCCATTATGAAGTACTACCAAAGGAGATCCACTTTTGTAATGATTTCTGTCTCTATGAAATCACGCTGGCCCTACTAACTCCTTACGGGTAGGATTGTGATGTTTTCCAGCTGACAGAGGCTGAGGCCTTCGGGACGAGGCTGCCAGTGTTTTCCCAGGCGGCAGAGCATATTGGCGGCCATCTGGCTCTCTGTGAGCAGCGTTCAGCCTTCACACCGCGCCGGCTTCCCCACCCACTGAGTCCAGAGGCTCTGGGTGCCTATAGCCCCCAAAGGTCCAGCAACTCGCTTCTGTTTTGGCTCCAAGAGTTAAAACTTAAGAAAACATACAAAATTTTGACTTCTGGTAAAGTTGCAGATCTAGATCAAATGGAGTGTTGATGAAATATTAATGTTATTTCCCTCTTTTTAGATTTCACCACTGTTTGCTTTATTAATTTAGGTCTTTAAAAGTAAAAAAAAAAAAAAAAGTCAAAGCAGGAAGGGCACAAATTCCTGTCACTCTGAGAATAATCTGTCTGTTGTCACATCGTATGACCAGAACATGAAATGACTGATATTCCCCCAGACGGCCTCCTGACGAGCAAGATCCAGTCTCTTAAATGCGTCGCCTCCAGGCATGTGCAGCGTTACGTAATAAAGCCGCACTGTGAAATCCATGTGTTACAGCAAACTACAGTGTTCTCAGTTGTACGTCTTCTGAGGATGCATGAATGTACAATGGAGCATGAATTCTTAATTCACTGCGATGCTAAAATAGACACTCAACCATACGCAAATGCTAATGACCACTGAGAAATATTGAAGTCAAGGAACCCCTGAATGTTAGACTTCAGATCTTTACTGTGTGGTTTTATACATGTAGAAAGCAAATTTAAAAAGGTGGATTGTATAATCTGGTAACCATATATAGTAGCAAGGACATATAGTCAAAGATATTACACTGTTGAGGTAAAACTGCTCAAGAGTTTAATTTGTTTTCTCATCATGTTTTAGATCTTCAAACAAAGATAATCTGGGTAAATAAGAACATGGATTTTAAATCATAGAGAAATGGATAGATAAACTTACATGACTCTATGTGAAAATGCCCCCAACAACGGCTACAACTTTTAGCCGGTGCTTTCACTCTGCAGCTCTAAAGCATCATTCTTTCTTTTTTAGAAATTTGAAGTTGGACTTGCCACTGGTGGTGCTTAAGCTTTTGGTCGCAAAGTGATAAGCAGACATTTTCTTCCAGGATTTTCAACTAGAGAACATAATTAAAGGTTTCATCAATTACCACAGGTTTGTGAAGGTCATAAAGTGGCAAAGCAGCCCCAGAGTATCAAACTGCCAACATTTTTCAGAGAGTTTATTTTCAGAAGCTATGTGATAATTTTACATCAAACGTAACAAATAATTACCTTTAGCAAAATTCTACTTTTCTTTTGTTGGCCTACAAAATATTTTCTCCACAGTCTTGTAGATCTTCAAGATGTATTTTTTTTGTTTATTTGTTTTACAAAGCTCAAAAACTTTGTAATGCTTCTGTCGGTTTGCATGACCATGAGTAGATCTGATTCCTTAGGTCTTAATTCGTCTGAGCTTCACAAGTTCAGATCTTAAATCAAGCAGAGATAAGGAAGAAAAAAAATATTTTCCAACATAAAATAATGCAAATTTAACAAATCACAAATTTCTTTCTTATAGAAAATCCGCTATTTGTAAATTTGAAACAGACCTTATCCATAAAGAATCTTAAAAAAACAAAATAATAAAAACGCGACAAAAGCTGCTAAATGAAGCTTGGTTGCCTCCGTGAATGGAGAACATTTCCAGTTCCCAGATACAAGATGTCAACAACTATGAATTTACGTTTCATCATACAAACATCGACTCCATCTTTGTCCTCCATGCCTGCCTGCCTGGATGACTCGTTTCCAAGGCCCACGCAGGTATTTGTCACGCTGCGCTGTGGCCAAAGTTCAGCCGAGCCGAACAGCATGTGCACAAGCACACCGTGCCGTGTGCTGCCCTTTCTTTGACACTGTGGCAAACCGCTGTGCTGCGCCACAAGCCAGTGGTGATAATGGCCTGTAGGTTGCAGTTGATTTGTTGCTGCGGAATTTCTGGAAGGAAATGTGACAATTTATTTTTGAGATCTAAGCTTTGGGTGAGGATCTTCATCCATCATCCATCAGTTATCTCCTGTCATACACTTATCAGAGATTGGGTAGCAGAGGTAGCAGTTCCAGGACAAAATTTCAAGCACCCACGTTTCCTTCTGCTCCAAGCTTCATTCAGAGTTCCTCAACTTAAGCTTATAGAAACTTGTGTCTACAAAGATCAGAATGTGAACAGATGAGCCTTGATTTTTGGCTCAGGTCTTTCTTCATCACAGCAGACCAGACTGACATCTCTATCACTGTAGACAAGACGCTGGGTCTCGATGTCCATCTCCTCCACCATCCTATAATCACTTGTGAACATTAAGTCACCAGGAAACCTGACCTCCGCTTGAGCAACAGGCTCAATTATTATTAAAACGTCCTCATCTCAGTTTTTATGTATGATTATCAAGAGGTCATTCCAGGTAGATATTAACAAGGATTTGACATTTTTACTAGGATTCACAGAGCAATATTAGTTGTTGCTGTTTTCCCACTTTTACTATCCCACATCCATATGTTAACTGATTTGACATAGTCTATTCACACACTGCCAGCTTGGTTTTTTGTTAGTTTGTTTTATTGGGAGATTCAAAGATAAATAATAATGCCAGAGGAAAAGGTTTTATAGCTAGGGGAAAAAATGGCTACAATTCCTTCAGTAGTCACAAAATCCTAGTCAATAAATGGCTACAACATGGAAAAAAAAATCTTAGCCATTTAGGCAGATGCTGTCAAAAATTATTTCACAACCCGTCTTTACTTCCCAGACGTCCACCAATCTGTTTACCTCAGTATATGAATGAAGAGCTTTTTGGCTCAGAGTGAAGCAGGAGATTTGGGACAATTTTGCAGTAATCCAAACAAAATTCTCAGTGGTGGCAGTGGATACCATGGAAAATCAAATGAATAGAGTCCAAGCGTCCCAGTAAAGGGCAGAGGATTTCACAAGCTATCTGTTGTGTGTGTGGAAATACCACTCCCTCATTGGCTGTTACAGATTCCAGCCCTGAAGACTTAGCTACTTCTCCCCAGCAGAATATGCACATAATTAGCCTCCAATACCGCTAACCCTCTCCAATCAAACAGTACTGATTGAAAGTAAAGGCGCCACGGGGACGAGGTAATTACCCCTGACAATGGAAGGATCCCTCACTGCCCAGACCCTTCACTGAAGGGATTGGGAGATTATTAAAATGTTGGAGGGCAGCCTGGAAACGGACACAGAAGAAGAAATATGGCTCTGAAGAAAAGCGGGGAAAGAAAGAGTGGGGCTTGATTTAAGACGGCTGAAAGGAAACACATCCTGAGCCCTCAATGTGAGACCGGTGTGTGGTTGGTGCACTTTGATACAAATGAGAGCACTGTTAGGCGATTTGTTTGTAATGTAGACCAGAAAGTGTGCATAGGCCTACCTTTCTGTAGACAATCATATTAGGGGAGTCTTCCTCTGGTTCTGCGGCGCCAGTCGCTCCCTGATCTTTGGACCCCTCTGCCATTTTCAGTAAGGCCTGAAGAGAGACAGAATAGCTACATCACCACTGCTCATAGGGCTGAATAAACAGCATTTAAGTCCCTTTGATAATTTATTTTTCTCTGTCTTGACTAAATACACTTAAGCTGCAACTGCAAAGGAGCTGGGTTTTTGCTTAAGCCACCCGTATTCATGACAAGCTAAAAAGTTATCCATCTGATGATGGAAGCAAGTTGGCTTAGAAATGCATGGAAACATCTGAATGCATAAAAAATGCATAAAAACATTCAAACATCCAAACTCAGTAGTCACAGTCTGCTTAATTGCTTGTTAGCAAACTGGCTAAAGCTTGAACTAGCGTCAGAGTGAGGAGAAAATAACATTTAATCCAACAGAAATGCTTTGTTAATGGCAGCAGACAGATGAGACTAGTTAAACTGGTTTGACATTATGCAAAGGCAGCTGTAATACAGGTCAGTTACGACCAAGGTGTGTGAAATGCAATCTCTGAATGCACAACAATTTGGTCTGTGAGCTAAGAGGGCAATAGCAGCAGAAGGATACACTAGATTCAACCCCCTCAATTAAGTAGAGGAAACTTAAACTGCAAGCAACTGACTCACTACAACTGCAACATTAACAGATGAGACAAAAAAATATTGCCTTGTTCAGTTGCTCTGATTTCAGCTTCAGCATTTAGCAGGGTCAGAATTTGTTGTAAAAAAACATGAAAAAATTGATGGTTTCCGTGTTGTTTCAGTGCTTCAGGCTGCAGGCGGAAGCCCAAAGCACTGAACAATACCTCAGTGTTAATGTTGACCATGTCCATCCCTTTGTGAGCAGTTTTCTGATGCTTGCAGCAGAATAAATGCAGCATGTCCCACTGCTCACATCATCTAAAAGTGGTTGCAGGAAAGCAGCAATGTTCACCATATTCCCAACAGCCTCCATAATGTTCGAATCCAAGTACAACAGACTGGGCTTTTGATCAATAAAACAACTTTACCAGACAATGACTGTCATTTGAGCATGATGATTAAATGACAAAATGCTAACCATATAACCAGCAACTCCCGACCCCACTAAGGGACAAGGGTGCAAGAAAATGGATGGATGGATGCTAACCATATAAAGTAGCATCAAAATCCTCTATAGTTGAGTTAGTACCTTCCTGTACTCCTAACATGCATGTTATGTTTTTGGACTGTGTGAGGAAGCTGGAGAAACAAAACATCCTGAGTGCTAATAACGGCACCACACTGCAGACCAGAATGACATTAAGAGTTTGAACTTTATTTTGTGGCACTCTATTAGATCTAATTTAGTGATGGATACCGTAGACTTGACAGCACTCCCCACGTTAACCGGCCACCGCCCTTAAGGTCCGAAAGAAGTTGTTTTATTCACAGCTTTCAAAAAGTCCCAGGCACTTTGTCTGAGCTGCCACATAGTCACACTCCTTAGAAACATAATTCTGCTTAACTCGGGATTTCTACTTTATAAAGCTTCTGTTGTCAATGAAGGACATGATGTGTGTCCAATTGGTGAAACCATTTCTCCATCAAAGGTTCTGTATGCAGGTCATTCATATTTGCCACAGATTCATTGATGCTGAAATTCGAAGTGCAAAACGGTGCAGAGAAAAACAAAATCACGCCTTGACGACTCCTTTACTATTCATTCAAACAGCTGCCATGGACCCCCACTTATTCATGGTTGGTATAATATTGACCTAACTGCGAATGTTTCTGTGAAATGTAACTCCAACTTATTCATGGAAATTATTTTATTTAATTTTTTTATAGAGCATATCTAAACTATTCAAAAGAAAATGCAGCCTGGGAAACAGAAAAGTCCTAAAATGTCCCATTGCAGCAAACACAAGACACAGCTATCATATGAAAGAATGTTCTTTGCTCAGATAAGACCAAAATAGAACTTTCTCAGCAAGCATACAAACCATTAAAAAAACAACTCCTCATATTGTGGCAGCAGCATCATGGTAAAGCTGTTCAAAATTAATAGAACGGTGAAGGGGATACATAGAGTAGAATGCTGACCGATATTAAAGCTTATCTTCCAGCAGGTTGGTGACCTTAAAAATTTAGTCAGAGCCATGATGAATACTTTGTTTAGAACAAAGCATTCATGTTTCACTGGCTTTTTATGACTTTTCTTTCTGCTTCACAGCACTATTTTCTGTTGGTCTGTGAGATCCCAGTAAAACACCACAACAACTTCAAGAAGCATGTAAACTTTTGCAAGGCAGAGTCTGTAGCTCCATCCTGTATCTGATGTACTGGCACATCTTCCGGAGGAGGATTTGGGTCTAAATTAGTTACGTAACCGTTGCCACAAATTACACAAGTTCGAGTGAGATGAAAGCAGAAATTGTCCATTTTCAGATTGCACGGCAGCAACACGCAAGGAGGCTTTGTAGCCGCTGCTGAGCACTCAGGTGTATTACACCGCTGAGAATGATGATGTGCATGAGTGAATAAGTAATCACCTGTTCTCGCCTCTCTGTTTGTTATTGCAACCAGAAGCGGGGAGAGCAGGACTCCCTTTTGGGTCGGCAGGTTTGTGCTCCTTTCCGAGTCTGAGAACATTAGACAGCTAATCTTTGCATCCGCCTCAAGTGCTATGTGGAACGCCAAACAGATATGGACCACATAGCACCTGCTCACAGAAAACAAAAGTGTGCAAATAGTTTCCTTGTGGACAGGAAGCTGTAATTTAACAGAAGACCTTCCTTCCAGTTCACCTGTTCAAGCATGCAAAAGCAAAGTCCACACATCAGGCCCCTGGGGTCTGATGACTGTCTCAAGGAGACACATGCAGACAGTCAAACAAGTGCAACAAGATCAAGCAAGAAGACAGAACGCACAGTCACAGGATAGAAGACCCTGCAAAGACTCAAATAACCAAGGCTGAAACAAACTGGATAAACTGAGAAAGAGTTTGTGCAGAGAGACCATGCACACCCTGCTCCAAATTCACTAAGAACCATTCTACGACGGAAGGTCCCAAAACCCCGATCTGTCTCTGTAGTGCAATGCAACATCTGTGACACCTGACAGCTGGCATCAGGGAAGGCATTTATTACCTTGAAAACACAAAAATAACGCCTGGTTCACTCTGCTCCCCCCGGTTGGCTGCCCCCTTAGCAACAAGCAGCAGGCGGCTTCATGGTGTAGCTAGCAGTAGGGAAGAGTGGATGAAGAAGACAGGGCGGTGAGGAGGGGATGGGAAGGGGGGGATGAAAGCAGTGAAGCAAAGAGAGATGGAGAGTGAGAACTCTGAAGAAAAAGGAAGCTGGATGGCCACTGCAGTATTCCTCTAGACCTCCTCCTCCTCCTCCGCCTCCTCCTCCTCTTCGTCTTCTCTTGTAGCCAGTCCTGCCTTGCTCTGGCAGTTGAGGAGATCCTCACATGTGTGCACCTCGTTCATCCCTTCCTCTCCCTCGGTCTGCATGCGAGCGAGCGAGAGTGAAAGAGTGAGTGTGTGTGAGAGAGAGAGAGAGAGAGAGAGAGAGAGTAACGGAGTAACACTGTGCAACGGAGAAGGGCAGATCAAGCTGAAAAAGTGGGAGGGATGAAGGAATTAGAGAGAATATAAAGAGGGAGGAGAAAGACAGGCAGCGAGAGTATATGTATGCGTGTGTGTGAATGTGCATGCGTGTGTTTTGGTGTGTGTACACACGAGAGAAACAGCAAAGCAGTGGAGAGAAAGGAGGACAGAGATGGAGTCTGCAGCAGCGCCCACTGATGCTGGAAAAAAGTCACAATTAAAGTGGTATTAAAATAGCTCAACTTCACAATTATTTCTAGTAGTTTAAAAAAAATTAAAAATTCCAACTCCATTAAGTGAATCTTATTTATTTATTTTTTTTTTTTTTTTTTTATCGAAACAGGATTTTCAAAGTCAAAAGTACATTTTCTCAGGATGATGCTGAGAAGCTGGTTCAGGCCATGTTCTCTTCGGCCCATTCAACATCCTGCTGCCAGGATCCCGACAAGAAGGAATAAAATATGCCTCATCCCTCCTGTGTGTTGCAACATCTGCCTTGGCTCCCTGTTCAATTCAAAAAGGAATTTTTACATTCTTCTTCTCGCCTCAGTGACAAGGCTGTGTGATATTTGAAAGACCTCCCTGTTCCCTTTCCTCTGAACAGAACACAGTGTTCACAGAACATAAGACTGCATGAAGCTTTTAGAGTTTCCAGGAACTGGTTTGCGGCTTTGATGTGGAATCAGCTTCTTTTTCTGGTTGGGAGTGCAGAAACACTTTGAATGTAGACTCAAAGATTTCTTTTTACCAACTCTAATGATTGAAGGATGGATATAATATTATTGCCTTATTAGTAGGACTTACATTCGGTTATTATTCATAGCCCTAGTAGATTTGGATTTGAGGTAATCTCTTAATTTTAAGAACATGTCGATTCTTCTTGCAGTAATGTTAACATTTTCTAGTGACGCAGCCAAGGTCAGGACTTGAATTTAATAGAAAATCTGTGGATGGAACCAAAGATGATGGTGATGGCAGGAAGGTCTTCTGAATATCAAATACATGAAAAAGGAAATATTTTAGAAATACCAGTGGAAACGTGTAAAAAGCTGTTTTTTGACGCGTTTGAATGGCTTAACAGTAAAAAAAAAATTAGCTTAATATAAAAAAAGATCTGTTTTATATATTTTCTGCTGTTTGCTTGTACTCTTTTGGATTGTAGATGGTATTTTTTTTCCAATGTAAGTATAAAACTTATTTTGCATTTATTTTTATCTTATTTGTTTTTAGAAATTGAATTTTTACAGAAACATACATTGTGTTGGAACTGCATGCTTTTAATTTTAATTTGCTAATATATTGATTCGGTTTTTCAAGCTCACAGTAAATGTTTCATACGGTTAAACTAATTTAAATATTAGATTAGAATGATTAGAATGATAAAATCCTTAGTTTTCAGTTGTTAACACAATTTAATATGGGGAAAAGACATCAAATCAACTTGTGAGAATATATAATTATTCTTTTGTTTAATCATGAGATAACCATGTTTCTATGTTTGGGTTGTATTTTGTTTAATAAGAGGAAAAAAAGAAATCAGTGTGACAAAAAGCAAAAGGAGAAGGATTCTGTCTCTCTGTCCCATTTTTGTCCGGTCTTTCATTTCCTCCTTCTTTTCATGTAAACGTTGGACTCATTGAAGCTTAAATGGCAATCCAAGCCATCTGAGGTTTTTTTCCTGCAGTAAATGAGATCCTAGGAGGCCCCAGGGAAGATCTGACAGAATGAACGCCATGGCCAATTTGTGAAAGCGTGCATGCAGAGTGAAAAACCCCCCCCACAGTCTTAGATGTTTGTGTAGACAGAACCCGTTCACCAGTTATAGACTCACGTCGATGGTTTCTTTCCACTCTTTCTTAGTCTTTTTTTTTCATGCCTGCCTCTGGGATGTCCTCTCTTCACTGCTCATATTAATATTTCACATTCTCCAAAAGCACCTTGCGTGCCGCTTTAAACAAGCCTTACGCAGGGAAAAAAAAGAAAAAGGCCTCTGCTATTTACTTAACATGCTTCTGCTCTTTGGGGAAAAAAAATCGACAACACACAAAAACTACGGTCCTCTATACATTCTACGATCCTCTGGAAGTGAGGTCACATGTCTACATATGTGGTTGTGCCTGGTGGAGTGTAAAAGCATTTGTTGGCCCACAGGATTAGTGCTTAGCTCACACATTTCTCCTTACAGCAGAAAAGAGCATCCGTTCACTACTTTGTGTCTCTGTGCAATCAGTGCAGGGAGCAAAATGACACCCGTTCTGCAATGATTGTGGCAAACCTAAAAAGAACGAAAAAACAAAAACGTGCTGATCCACAACATGCACGCCTTCAGAAAGACAGAGAACAGGCAAGCAGACAGGCAGAGGGTTCTCTAATCTGCTTTAAGTGGGCAAGGGGGGCTGGGGGGGAGAGGGGCTCTGTTATAATCTCCATTACTGTGAAATTACTGAACAGCATGTTCAGACTCTCACCAGTGCAGGACAGCAACACCTCAGGCCTCCCACAGTACAGCAGATGCAGCAGGAACATGTTGACTGACGCAGTACCAACACGCCAAGATGCATTGGAGGCTTTCGATATTTATAAAACATGCTGAAAATCAACATTCATCGGGTTCGCAGCTTTAATTGTATTGGACATAACCTGCAACGCAAAAGAACAGGAATTAAAGTCGCATCCAAAATCCGTAATGCAGTGAAAGCTACGGCGGTGTCTTGCAAAGGTATTTACAGCCAATGACGTCTTTCTCTTTTCCCACAAACTTCTAAGTAATTTATTATTAATTTGTAAAGTGGAAGGAAAAACTAATAAAAAAATTTAATTCTAGCTCTTACTGTATGTTTGGTTTAGTCCTGTTAGAAGCTGGTTCTCCTCACCAGTTCTCTACAAGCCTTTCTTTCAGGATCATCCTTTAATTAAAACACCTGCCCACACCATGATTCTGCCACTTCTGTGTTTCACTGTTTGTCCAGGATGATGAGTAGTAGTTGTCCAAAACATATAACATTTTGCAAGTAATCAATGTATCAATCAATCACATTTTATTTGTGTAGCACATTTCAGCAGCAAGGCACTTCAAAGTGCTTTACATAATTAAAATAAAAACAGCATGTGACAGTGAATAAACAGTTAGAAAGACAAAGATCATTTTTTAAAAAGAAAAAAATTTAAAAAGATAAAAACATTAAAACTCGCACCCTTTGTAGGACTTCAGTTAAACATCTCACACCTCACCAGTTTTAGTTAAAACGCATTGATTCTTCTAACTGGGACTTTTTCCAGGGGGGCTTTACATATGCAAGCAAAGTAAAACATTAAAAGGTTTGCTGTACATGGATTGAGTCAAACTACAAACGACTTTCCATGGATTTATTTTCCTCGCTCTTCTATTTAAAAAAAAAACCCACCACATCTGGTAAGTGCAAAACAAAAAGTTGTCATGTTGACGCTTTCTTTTACGCTAGTAACGGATGTTTGGAGATCCTTCAGAAGGCTCTTGTCTGCTTCTCTGAATAAACGCCTCCTTTGCCCGGCCTTCTACTTTAAATAAGCGACCGTCTATTGGTAGGTTAACAGACGATCCCTTTGTATTGTACTTTTCAGTGACCAAAGCTCTGAGCGATGATAATTATGACTTTCTTTCAAACTCAGTTAGGCTCAACTTAAAGTTAGACTGTCATCTGAGACCTAAAAAATTCAGCATTAAAAGAAAATAAAACTTAAAATCTAAGGGTGGAATACATTTGCATGACTTCTTTATCTGTATATCTATTCAGATGAGTACAATCAAAGATTACCTTAATCCCTCACATTAGAATAGCTATGTGAACACATACTTAAACCTAGCTGACTCTCAGCAGTGATCACATCACTTGCTCCAGAATCAAAGGTCCTTTTTCACGCTGGATCTATTGGTTTATTACATTTAATCAATCTGTGCAATCCAGGTTTGCCTCTCCGAAGGCAAACGGCTTGTTCAATCAGAACAAAGTGGAAAAACAGCAGCTCTATGTTAATCACGACACAACAGCAGGCAGCCACCTCCGGACGGCTTTCACTTTACTTGTAAAGCCACATTCAATAACCACAGCACCATTACAGGCTCATGCTGGAGCACACATGATGTGAAATTTTAATTAATCTTCCATAAAGTGCTGCTCCGAAGGACCACGCATCAGTCAGGGTGTAATTCAACAAAATATCTTTAATAGATAGAAACACTTTTTTTTTTTACACATCACAGCTCAATGGAAACATGATCACATGCTGTCACACATGTTAAGAATGAAGGCAAAGGGGTGATATGCTCTGTCAGGGATCTCAGACTCTTCTGAGTCCAGCTTGCAGGCATTGGTCAGTCTTAACCCCTTATTTCCCTCTTGCATAACCCTCATTTCTCTCTCTGCTACTCCGTTAAGCAAAAATTGCATGAAAAATAAAAGTATAAAATAAGACTGAAGGTGCAAATTCTTGATGAATATTAAACTTTGCTTATATATACAGTTGCACAGTGTCTGAATACAAAAGGAAGCGGTTATGGCGTGAGGTTTAAATAAGGGCTTTGGTCATCCACGGACCAGGATTCGTGTCAGGATTTCAAGCAGGTTTTTGCAGAAACCTGCAGATGAAATTTTCAGGATGTACACAACATCTTAGTATGCGATTATGCATGAACACGTACCGATTCAACATACCCTGGGAGTCAGATTGAGGCCATTTCACATGCTATGGAAGGACAAAATGGTCAGTTTCATGTAGTGCTTTACATGTTGTCAAATAATCCACTGCAGCAGGCAAGGCAACAAAATGTTATACATCAAAAAGCATAAAAATAATTTGTATTTTGATGAAAGAATTTGTCACATATGGTGCACATTTTCTCAAGAAGCCATCAAATATCTAACATCTCATCCTTCTCAGCCATCGTCTTTGTCATAAATAATGTTTATATTATATAACAGAAGGGCAAGAGAAAAATAAACTCCGACTTCACATATTTACAGTCATATGGATTGTATATTTGCATCTTTATGGCACCCATTGTGTTTGTACAATGTATATTTCATTCTCATTGTGATCATTTTCGCTGAACAGCCTTTAATTTACCTGCACAGTTGTTTACACACAGAAAGGCCCTTGACCTTACAGTGCTTAGTGTGCTAACTTAAGGGCTCTGTGGCTACCTAGCCATGCTACCATCAAAATATATCATTTGGATTCTTATTTTGGTTAGTGGTATAAAAATAAAAGGTATTGAGAAACAGCAACAAATCTATAATCTATTAAATCTACAAAAGTGTCCATGTGGATCTGCCCAAAATTAAAGGATGTTTTGTTTTATTTTATTAGAGCTTTATAGCTGTCAACATGTTCAGTTTCATTCAGGTTAGCTGAAGAACCCCAGTACCGGTCAGAAGTTTATAAGGAGATCATCACCAGGAAGGTTTTTGATGATGTATTTGAACTGTTTTTTTTCTCATTTTAATTAATGACAGCTTCAATGGATTTTAAAAGCAAGAATCTGATATTTTTTTATTGTAGAAAAGGAAAAATGAACTGTCCAAAATGCGTCATGAAAACCACAAATAATATGACTTTCATTTTCTTGATGAAGGAATGTGAACTTCTGATCGACAGTGTAAACAGGGTCAGAAGCTTTATATCCCTTTAGGTTAGTTTCAACATTTCCTTCTCTAACATGCAAGGATGCCACCAAAGCATTACATAACTGTATGTACTCCCAGGAGGGGAGTGCATGCCGATAAAATCTAACACACACTGTTCATTTTCTCCATCCTCCTTTTCAGTCTTTAGCCGTTTTCATGATTATTTTTTTTTTACAGATCCAGTAGGATGGCATGTAATGTAATGCCAGAGCTGGTTTGATAAGGAGACCAACATAGAAAACAAACATCAGCTTCAGTAGTGGTTAACATCCCAGTGGAGAGCAGCGGACATCTGCGGGCATCAGTTCATGTCGATGGTGTTGAAGACCCACTCTGTGAATTTCTTGAGCTTGGCTGAGGCGCTGTAGGATTCCTCCAGGAGACGCTGGTTGTCTTCTCGCAGGCTTTGGATCTGGACTTGCAGCGACGCCTTGGCGTCTTTCTCCTAATATTAAACAAATAATACAGGTCGGCATCTCATGTTCCTTTTCTTTAATACTAGAAACACCAGTAGATCATATAGCTCACCTTCTTCAGGTCGTCCTGCAGCACTTTCACCATGGACTCTAACTGGCTCAACTTACCCATCAAACACGGCGGAATCTCTCTGTAAAACACGACAGCCAGGAAATTAATAACCCGATGCTCCAACTGTTGATTTTACAGATAAGTGTGCAGTCAGCCAGCAAAAGGAAACTAATTGATGTCATTAGCTGCAACAGTATGTGACTGGAAGGAAGTGCGTTGGCTCTTCCATGGTGTCAGCAGAGATGGAAATGAGGGAAATACAACAAACGATGTCTTGCCATGACCTGAGAGCCCTTACCCGGGCGAGGGCTGTCTCTGTGGAGCCGCCTGAGGCTCGGCCTGCTGGGGGCTGGCAGCCGATGTGCTCTCAGCCGTGGAGGTCTCCTCCTGGGCTGCTAGGAAAACCAGTCTCTGCTCTGGAAAACACAAACGATGTGCTGTTAGACGTGAACCAAGAAGAAAATTTGAGCAGTGGCGCCCTCATCTGGCAGAAGCACAAATAACAGCTGGGTTATTTCATGAGTTCTGAGTACATTTTTGTCCCAGATAACAAACAAAAAAAAAACAGCTTTACTGTACAGTTTTACAGTTATCAGCCTTAACGTTTGGAACCTGAAAAAACTATATAGGAGGATGGGTATATACATAGATATAACTTTTCCATAAGAAATTATTTAGATATAAACTTAGAAAAAAATCTAATTATATACTTTTTCCAGATCGTTTTAATTAGATTTAGATTTAATTTTTGGGTATTGCTCTTAAATTAACCAACTCAGTTGCACGTCCATCTGGACTGGAGTATTTTTTTTTATTGCTATATTGCATTTATGTTGACATTTTGTCTTCTCTGTACAGTATTTTTATTCCGTTATTATTCTTTATATTCCATCTTAGTTTGAGTCTGCCATCTGTTTTTGCCTGTTACTTTGCTGCTGTTGCGTAGAAATTGTACTTTAAAGGAAATTTCTATTCTATGTTCTTCAGTTAGCTACTCCACGTCGTTTTTCTCATTTTAAACATCATGCAGATGCAAACTTGCCCTCAAAGGCCTTGGCGGCGTCCACCAGGTGAGCCCAGTCCAGCGGGCCGTCTGCTCCGGTGTCAGGTAGGGGCATCAGAGCAGGATCCTGCAGCTGCTGCTTCTTCCTCTCCTGCTCCAGCTCTGAGCTCTCAGGGGCGGTCAAGTCTCCTGGGGGTAAAGCAAAGGGAGATTAAAACCCCCTGGACTTCTCGCTTAGCCGCTCCTGCGTGACAAACTGATGTCAGAGAGTGACCCAGAAACCTCGCTTGTACCTTCAGTAAATTCACATCACAACAAATTACACATTCAGGTGTTGCTGTCAAATGAAAAGAATCACCAAGAGATTTGTGCGATGCCCGGCGACGTGGACCGTGCCGGACGGTGGGTGAGCGTGGGATGGTGGAGCAGGTGAAGAGAAGGTCAGCGGATGTGTCACACTGTCCACTGGAGGTGGACTCCCTCTGTCCGCTGTAAATACTCTCATCTGACAGCGTCCTCTGAAGGGAGCGGCGGCTGGGAGGAGGGCCTGGGAACAACGGCTTCAGACGGACACGGAAACAGATCGAGAGTGACAGGAGTCACAAAATCAGTACCAGGAGGTGATGAACTGGAAAAAAGACTTCAGCGTTAAACAGAATTGTCAGTCGCTGCAGAATGTTAATAAATGACCAGAAAACATGGAATTAGGAATTATATACGTGTTCTAGTTATAACATTACTGGTACTGATTACAGCCGCTTTTTAGAAGATATTCCCCAATGTGTTTAGTAACATTTATATACAATTAATGCCAATATTTAAAATGCATTTAAAATAAATACTGTTTTCTATTATTATATAGATTAAAACTGTGTGATGTGAGTCAGACTGCTTAGTATTATTAATATCAGCATCGAGTTTGTTACTATTTCAACCATCTGCCCACTACCTAAAGATATTTTCAATGTCTTAGTCATTTAGTTTTACATTAAAAGATTTATTTGAGATGTCAACATTATTATTATTTCATTATTGTTCCACTAACTCCACGGAAAAATTTAAGGCTTTCAATTAACCAGATATTAATGCCTTGGACAGTGGGAGGAAGAAAGACCTCTAGCGAGGATTCAAACAGAGTCTCCACCATTAATAATTTTTCTTCAAAGATTAGAGAGGCTGACTACATTAAAAACAAATCATTGATCAAAGTAAGGCGGATATTATCGGAGACTAAGCAGAAAATTAAAAAAAATCGTCCTAATATGGACTTGACATAATTGAGAATGGTAGAAAAAAAACTCATCAATTTCTCAAACATTACATATTTGAAGGCAGGATATGTTGAAATCAAGATTATTTTTTTACTGTGCTTAAAACAGTGTTGCAGCATAAATTGTAACTGCTTTTGTCTTCAGAGGCCTCGCCATTAATGACTGACATGTTTCTCAGTACAATATGTGAACATCTGACTGGTCATTTCGAGATTAGCCACCGCAGACATGATTTCATAAACACAACTTGATCATTCCAGCATCTAGTTACATGTTTTAGATAAATGAGGCCAAATAACTTGAGCATTTAGGTTTTTTATGTACAATTTGTTTATTCAATGTCATTTAAAGTTATAAAATCTGTTTATCCATCAACTTAATTTCTGTTGAATTCATGCAATTCAGCCATGTTGGTTACAAACCAACAGGAGACAATGTAACTTTTAAATCATTACTATTAGGTTAAATGTTTAGCACAGGGATTCAAATAGATTGATTTCCTGCTACCTTCTCTTCATTTGTTGTAGGTGGTGGGCTGTCAAGTGTGATCAGCTTCTTCAGGTCTTCTTCCAGGCTGGATTTGGCAGTCTGGCGCTGGGGAGACTGGGAGCCGCGGAGATTGGCCCTGAGCTGGGGCTGACCGCCAAGCAGACCGTCACTCTGGTGGCGCCTGGAGACAAAACAAAAAACCAAACAGTTTTTGTTGGGAAACATCTTATAACATATAAACTTGTCTAGATAAGCAAAGACAATAAGGTAAAAGCTTTAGAAGACGCCTGCAGAAGGGCAGACAGAACATACATTATCAACAAGCCATGATGGTGGGATACGCTCCCAAAATAAGACTCCTGAATATATATATATAACAATATATATATAACAAAAACCGAAAATAAAAATCCTTCCCTGCCTTAAAATAGGATTAAACCTCGAGTATGCCTCAGGGGGGCGCTGTTGATCATCTTTAAAAAATGTGTTCAAAACTCAACCGCAATGCTTCATCACATTTACAGCATCAGTTAAAAACAAATCATTTCTGCCTTACTTGCGAGTGCTGCCGAAATCCACGGAGTTCACGGTTCCTCCAGGCTTCTTCCAGCCAATCAGGTACTTCGAAGATGCCCCTTGACGCGGATAGAAGCTCTTGGTCCCTGGGGTCTGGGGACTCTGGGATGTAGGTGACAGGTCTGCTGTGGCTGCTTCGTTCTGTGGTGACGAGGCGCTGCAGCTCTGACCCGTTGGACTCTCTGAGTGACCGGAGCTGACAGAGCTGGAGCGATGAGACGCAGATGTAAAACATTTGTAAACATAGTTGAATGCATTAGTTCAAGCCTGTGAAAACGACCATAATGTTAATGCATGTGGCATTTGAATGACAGAAGCATAGTTAATTAATACAGTTTGGCCTACATGCGTAATGTTTCATATATATATTTTGAAGGCTCCCTGATTATGGGATTTAACCTGGCAGAGTCACATCACTTTCAAAATAGAAGCAGGACCCCATCTCCTCTCATGTCTCCATTTTATTCTTAGTCTAAAAAAGTGAGAATTTCATTGTGTGCATGTGTGTGTTATAAAACTCAACCGCCAGCAAGATGTCTGCAGGAAGAGAGTTATTTCTGTCTGAGTGAAAGGAGAAAAATAGCTTCCCTTCAATCAGAAAGGAAGAGGATTTAGAGAAGAGGGAGCAGTGCTGAGCTACGACAGATATAACAAGTACACTCTTCCCCTCTTTCTGCATAAATCCCAGACCTTACGCCCTTCATAAGGAGGACTATGCAGGTTATATATGCACCACAAGAAATCAATTTACTTAGAAAGTGAGAGATGCACACCAAAAAAAAAAAAAAACAACGGCAGCCCACCTGGAGTGGGACGCCGCATCACTCATGCTGTATGCGGCGCCATCAGGAGCCACTGTGAAGCCGGTTGGGATCTTCGCCGATATCTCACTGCCTCCGGCGGGAACAAGAGAGTCTGGTGTTGGAGGCGACGTGCTGGAGGTTTTCTCGCAGCTTCCCACCTCGTCCTGCCAGGGGATTTTTTCCTTGGACCTGAAGGCACCGGTGGAGGAGGCCGTACTGCTCTGGGTGGCGGTGAAAGACGTGGCGTCGATGCCGCTGTCAGTGGATGTGCCCTGAAGGTAGCCGTTGAGCTCCAGGTCGCTCCGTGCTCCGGACCGGGAGCCGACTTCGTACCACTTCTCGTCACTGTGCGCCGAGCTGGAGGCGTTGCTGGACAAGGTGTTGCTGCTCGACTGGCTGGACGAATACGGCGCATCGGCCTGTTAACAGAGGAAAAGAAGAGTCCGGATCAGCTCATGTAGAGGAGAAGAAACTAGGATGCTCAATTCATTGAAATAATCAGGTCCTAGTAATATTTTAACCCTGCCTGCCTGCCGCAGGCACAAACAGTGTTGGTTGTGAGCATTAGAAGGAATCAAACTGGTTCTTCTGATGCAGTAGCTCACATTTTTATTTGTAAACTTTGTTTTATAAGAATTAATATTTGGCACCATTTTTTTCTTCTTGACAATCATGTGACACTGTAGTTTGTGTTTGCATTATGTCAAAACGTGAAAACAGTATGAGGCATCTTTAAACTCTGCCTTAAAGTCACAGCGTAATGATTGCTGATTGGAGGTTACCTTGGTGTTTTTGTTCGGAGACAGACGGCTGCTCTGATCTGAATGCTGGAGCCGAGGAATCACAACCTTTGAAACTACGGTATCTATAAAACACAAGTTAATTAATAAAACAAACTCCGAAGACATAAATGTTTTTTAATATATGTATTTATTTTTAATTTTTTATATATCTTTTTTCCAACCTGAGCCAGTTTTGGCGATGTCCATCCTGATTGCGATGTCGCTGTCCGCAGGTCTGGACCATGCAACAGCAGGACACACCTTGACTCCGTTGACTCCGTCAGCGGCCACCTGCCGCACAGACGTGACGGGCGACTGGGAGTTGTTATTAAACCTGCACAGGAGAACAGGAGGATTATTTAATGCACCATAATGCCACAGGCCATGATGCAAAACAAAAAGACGTCGGTGCATCAGCGTCTCAGTCGGCAGACATGCTCACCCGTCAGGCACAGACTTCTGCCTCCACTGGTTTGAACTCATTGTGTCAGTGTAGGAGAGGTTAGAGGGCGAGTTTGTGCTGTGCAGCGTGCGACCCATCACTATGGAGCATGCCAGAGCGTAGTTGTCATTCCCTGGGGAATATCTGCAAGTGGACATATGGGTGACATTAAGGACATATGCTGCAACTAGACTGATAAAATTCAGCACGTCCGATGTATTGCGTAACAGATTTATATCCATCCTGTGACCTTTTCGGGTTGAGAGGCCGACCGTCGCTCGACACACTGCGAGGAATGGCGGTGCTGTTGCGGTCACTGAAGTCTGACGGCGGCGCCTTGATCAAAGTCCCCCCTGCGGCGGCAGAGCGAGGGCTGGATGAGCTGCGAGGCCACTTGGCGTTGTTGTTTGTTGGCCGGAAGGGGAACTTTAATTCATAGGGCATGCCCTCTTTGTGGTTCTTGTAGTCCACAAGGGGCATATGGTAGATTTCAGAGCAGCCTCTGTTGTCGGCACACAAAGGACTCAGAGTTAAGACACTAAATAAATATTTATACCTGTCTGAAATTAAATTAAACATTTATATTTCACCTGCGAGGAGTGGAGTCCTCATGTGGTGGAATAATGACCACCTTGACGGTGACCGAGGTTCTGAGCAGGTCAATCATCTGCTCATGGGACAGCGAGGCCACAGACACCTTGCAGATCTCCACCAGTCGGCTGCCCTGCCTCAGCCCAGCCTGCCAGGCGTAGCCGTACGGCTCCACTTCGGCTACGATGCCCTCAAAGTTGACATGGAAGCCCAGCTGGCCCAAGGCGTTCCGGCGCAAAGTCATCTCTGTGGTCTGGCTGCCTTTGGTCAACAGCTGCAGAGGAGGCAGGGGTAAGTGGTGAGTGTTATATTGGACATGCATAGATGACAGGGACAAGATATGAAGGAATAAGCATGGACATTTTTAAAATAAACCAATTGTCCCTGTCCCTTACTTTAGAGGGACAGGTCACTACTTAAAATGAAGAATTGATTGGCATGCAAAATATAGTGATGAAATCATACATTGTGAGAATTTATAATGAAGTCAACACAACATTTGGATATTGCATAATTGGACACAATTTCTCTATGTAGCTATCAGCTTTTCCTAAATTCTTAATAGCTGTAAGAGGCACAAATTAGGAAAAAGAGGGCACACGTCAAAATGAATATTTAAAATTAAACTCTTAACCTTCACCCCATTTCTTATGAACAAAGCATTCCAGTTGTCAATTAGAAATAAACTAAAATGAAAATATTTTCTCAAGTAAATTTTTAAACCACAACTTTTATAATGTGTAGATTGACTACATAAATCTCATTAAGTTTTAGAAATCTGGTTACAAAGCCAAATTTGGGGTGTTTTCACAAAGATCAGACTTGGGAAAAAAATACTACTTTTCTCTGTAGGCAAGTGGTTCTATTCCTTTCTGTGCAGCTATTCCAAAAAACTAAAAAAGAAGCCAGTTTACTATAGATATTCACATGCCAAAGATCTTTTTTTTATTAATATTTTTGTTCCATAAATTTATGATGATAACTGGCTTCTGAAAAAAAGTATGCCTTCTTTTCTGTCATGACTTCACTAACATAATCTATAACTTTTGTTAGTAAATTGGCAACACATTACCAAAACCCTAAATCATCACCGGCCCATATTAATGGCCTAAGTAATTTATTGCCAAAACATGAACTCCCTTTTATTGACAAAAGATGATTTAAGCAAAAATATACTTTTGGCAACAATGACATAGACCATTATTTTAAGAAGGTAACAAAATGCATAACAAATACAATAGTATAATTATTTTTCTTTTGGTGGATGGTGATGCCTGCAGCATGTTTGATAACTGTTCAACAACACATGCAGTCATGCAAAGAAATTAGTTTTTACATGCAACAGAGAAAACTTTTGCACGAGTTTCCTCATTTGTAAAATTATCTCAATTCCTATCTAAATTAAGTACCAGGCACCAACCCACATCACTCACTGACCTCCAGCCTTTTCACAACCTCTCCGAAGTCCTCGGTGTTGTTGTTGATGGAACGAAGCGACACACTCTCGCCGCGCTCATAGTAGATCTTCAGTGAGGCAGGGCTCCCAGTCGACCAACCAATGATGTCACGCGTGGCACAGTTAAACACGACTGCTTTGGCCTCCTGATCCAGCAGGATCATGAAGTCATTTGAAATGGCCAATAGGCATTCCCGTTCAGCGCCTGCTACCTGGTCTTCGGCATGAACCTGCCAGGTTATGGCTCCGAGACTACGCAGCTCCGCCCCGCTGTACGGGCGGACTTTCTCCCGCCGCTTATGTGCCAGAGAGATGAAGGGAAACTTCCCAGCAGGCTCCACGGGTGTGCTGGTCACGTGCCGCTCTGCCAAGTCGCGCAGGTACTCCTGTCGCGTCCGCGTCGCCATGGCGCCAAACTTTTCCGACTTGTGCGCTGCGTTCTCAGCGTTGATGACCTTGGCCAACAGGAAATCCCGGAAAACAGTGGACTTTGGGAAGGTAACTCCCTTTGGGATTGGTGGACCAAAGGAGGGAACGTCCTGCGAACGAGTGACGGCAACGCTAGAGGTAGAAAAAGAGAAGGCAGGGGGGATGTTTTATTATATTTTTAAACTTCTAAAATAAAATTTTTAAAAATGGCCTTAACTTATAAAATGTACCATTTAGAAAATATTAGATAATACAAATAAATATGAACGAAATTAACGTTGCGCACAGAAGAGAAAACAAATAAATCATAAATATCCATAGTAAACAAGTTATTTAAATACAATAACCCAACATATAGCAAAGTGTGAAACTAAAGTGACACTGTGTGAAAATGGCTGAAGTGGAAAAACAGGCACCAAACTGGTTATTAGTACAATGCATTCATTCCCCCTTTTGTTACATTACAACCACGAACACAAAGGAGTACATACATCTGCATTTTGTGTCTGCATCTCTTTGCAGGGGGAATAAAAACTAGTATAAAATTTTACACAAAAGACTAAAATTATAGTAAATTTAAGTGAATTACTCAAATTCAAAGAAAAATGATGCATAATTCTGCTGGAGGCATTTTCTAGTTGAAAGAGTTTTCCTTTCCTGACTTGACAGGGGGCTGCTGTCAAGTCAGCAACTCAGTGCAATCAAGTGTTTCCTGTTGCCACATGCCAGTTTGAACTGCCCTCTGACTAAAATCTTAAAACAAATTCTCTGATTTTATTTGTATAAAAAAATAGCTATAAATTTTCTTCTAAATAAAATATTGAATATTGTGTTTTAACGTACTAACTTACGGAAAAGTTGTAATGTCCCGCAAAAGCATAGTGTTGACCTGTTTGTTTCCTATTAAGAAGTGTTGCCTTTGACCTATTTAATTAATATAAAGAAAGGTGTTAAATTCTTACAGAACTCTCCTCCTCCTGTTTCCCTCCACTGCTCCAGTTCCAACAATGGAGTTAAATTGCTATTAATTGGTGAGAAGGTGTGTGTAACATTCCCTGACACCTGTTGTCGACAGGAAACTTGGCACAAAACCAGCTAAAGGAGGTTTCATTCACAATCAAACAGCTTCACCATTGTAGGAGAGTTTTGCTTCTGCTTACACGTTTGACCCTCTACTTGCTTCCTAAAGCAAAGTGAGGGATTCACACACATTCAGAAGCTTGCAAACGAAAAAGCTAACCAGTAATAAAAAGCAACACACAGTGTACGATAAGCTGATGTGACAATCCTGACAAGACTTGATTCAGCCCATTAAACTGATCACACAGCCAATGCCTGCAGCAGAAATGTTGAACACTACGATTTACTCGCCTTGGCGTACAAAAACTACGCATTCTACCTCAGATGACAAGCCAGCTTCCAGTGCTGTCAGCCTGCTATGCTCTGCAATACTGTGGCATGCAGAATGAGCACAGCGGTCGGACAAACAACCTACATTTCTCAAACAAAGATCTGGTTATGCAATCCAGCTTGCTGGCCTCGTGTGACTTTGAGGCAGCGGTTGAAAGCAGCAGATTAGTAGCATTCTGGCTTTAGGCCACTTACTCCTCTAATGCGCTGTACTGGCTCAATATGACCAAAGCATTACCCAAATCTCAGCAGCAGGCAACAACAGACTATTAATAACTGTGTGACTCAACAAATCATAACAAACTCCTTATTAACAGAGATTGGAAAATACCCTTCAATAAAATTTTGAGTACAAAAAAAAACTCTCTTCATGGAAATAAAATATTTTCAAGCAAGTGCATATGAGGCACAGAGAGTATAATCAGCTCACAGTTTGTGCTTTAGTAAAGCAAAATCAATTCACTGCATCAGCAAAATTGCACAGTTTTAACTACTTTAATAAATTATTAATAACATCAGGGTTTCAGAATGTTTCAGGAAATGTTAAACTTTTTAAGACCATAAATAGACTTATGGTACAGGAATCAAAAGAAAATTACTTCTGTAGGTTCAGATTAATTTCTGTGTTATTCAAGGTAGTGTTTTTTGACTGTCATGTAGTTCCTGTGTGTCTCCAGGTCAAATAAATTCTTTGGCCAATTTGTACGGAAGCATCGTCCCTTCCCACTAACCATTTCAAAATCATATACTTAAAGCTCTGTTTATCAACTGTTGTAGTAAATTATTTTTATTAATTAAGATAAATCATAATAGACATACACAACTCAACATTCTTATCTGAAAAGTTTGCAGTCTTTTGGATTCTGATGGAAATCCCTTACTCCTATAAAAGGTAGATAATAAAATGCACACTTTTTTAACCTCCTGAGTAGAGATGCACCAATCAAGGTTGCTTCTTCCAAACAAATGACAATATTCTAGGTTGATTTGCTAATTCTAATTTTGACTGGGTTTTTTTTCTAACTATAACTAACAAAACCAGAAACAAATGTGGTATAGTTTCTTTGAAAGAGGAAGCATTAAAAGATTACAGAATCCATAATTGGAGATGCAATGATCAAACTTTTCATGACAATTCCTTGCTGATTTTGATGGATTGTCTAAAACAGAAGGAAAAACAGGTCAACTTTACATGATTATCCCTATTTATCTATTCAATCATGTGCCTCCATTGTTATTTAACTAGATAAAAGTTCTTGGTGTTGGTTTGGAGGTTAAAGGCCAAAAAGGCAGGTAATGGAAGAGAAAAATATTGATCAGTCGGTCAGTGCCAATCAATACAAAACTGTCCAACTACCATTTTTGACCGAAGGAATAGTGCATCTCCAATCAATAACTCACCTCTTTCTTCAACAAGAGGACACCATTCTCTTCTGGATTTTGCCAATATCCTTAAAATCTAGTGCAGTCGCAAACAAGCAATGATATGATCTGATGAAACGATGAAAGTCAGTTGATTTATGTAGCCAGAAAAATACCCTAAAATAATCAGTACGCTTTAGGAAATGTAATTCTGTTTTTATTTTTTTGTTGTTTTTTTTTTTTTTTTTTTGCTCAAATAAGTGAACATCCAGGGTCAAACTTTGCAAAATCAATCTGAGATAAGTCCTGAATTATCCAAGCAAAAGCCAAATGTTGACAGTATTAGTTACTCTGGGTGGAGTCGCTGGGTTGTCCTCCAGGATTCTATATCTTGTATCTACATATAGCAAGTAAGGTAAACCAGCATTCCAGACATTAACTCTCACAAGAGCTTAAAGCAACACATACAAAAAAAAAAATCATAAAATAGCCACTGGTTCATGGAATGCAATAGCTCAAAAAAGTCCCCACAGAAACAAAGGTTAAAAGTGATAATCCTGGTGTGGGAAACGGAGACCAGCCTGACCCGTCTTCCCCTGAGGTGGACTCCGTGAGATCTGAGAAAACCCTGCTCTGTACGCTCCTCTTTACTCACATCCATGAGCGGCTGGAGAGAGCACTTCATGTGCATGGGACTAACTCCTTAAGACCACTTCAGCTCATGCAGCCCAGAGGCGAAGTGGCAGCCGGGGAGGGGGAGAGAGGGGAAGGGAAGGAGGCTGTTTTGTACCAGTGTGAAGAGTGAGCCTTCAAGTAAATTAGTGTACAAGCAGGGAAGTGTGTAACTGTATGTGCTGTGTGCAAGTGAGCATGAGGAGGTGGTAAAATGGAGAAATGGGGCTAACGGAGTGACAGAGAGCAACTATGTGTGCATAATATTTGTGCTTGCAGTGAGGTGGCTTTGAGTTGGTGATAAAAGCAAAGAGTTGGTCTAGCATCATCGCAAGGCAAAGAATAAGCTGCCAGAATAGAACAAACATCGATTCGACAGCTACTGCAGAAATAATGTCTTTGTTCATAATCAAACAAATGTGCATGGGTATATATAGCTTAAGCAGCCCACGATCCGTGTAAACAAGGAGAGGGTGATGCAAAAAGCTTTTATGTTTGATTCATGCCTTGCAGTCAATGCTTTTCTTTAATGCAACAGCAAAAACTTGATCTAAAACGACAGCTACTACCACTGAGTGGGATAGGGGGCATTTAAGGCGACATAAAAAGATAGGTCAGACATGATTTTGGTTAGACTAGCCAAGTAAAACTGTAAACAATTCTTCCTCTAGTTCAGTGGAAAGAGAAAACAGGATTAATCTTGTTTGCTGTTTTACTTTCACTGCACAAATTCCAATTCAAAAAGTGAAATTCGTATAGATCAATTCACAACTAAGATATATGATCTCAACCATTTATTTCTGTTGGTTTAGATGATTATAACTAAAATTTTTTTTTTTTTTGTTAAAAATGAATGTTGTAAAATAATATGTTATTGCTTATACAATCAATGTGAAGACCACCAGGCAGCTACTAAATTTACAACTTAGTTGGAATATCTGGCAGTTCACAGAGTGATGTATCAAACCATATTAATGAAAAATGAAGTGGAAGGAAAATCTGGTAGAAAAATATGCACCAGGGATAAGTACAGAGATGAGAGAATTTTGTAGAAAAAACCTTTCAATTATAAAGCATAACAGGAGTCAGTGCTTCAGAAAACAGCACACACAGAAATAAAAGCCACTCCTGAAAAAGAGATAAGACCACAAGCTAAGAAAATGATTCAACTGTTGTTTAGTAGGCCAAAGTCCTCCTTTCATTTAGAAATCAAAGTCCCATAGTCTGAAGCAAGAGTGAAGAGGAACAAAATGCAAGCTCATTGAGGATCAGAGTGAAATTTCCAGTCACTCACTATATGAGGTGTCAAGTCATCTGCTACTGTTGGCCCAACTATGTTTGATCAAGTCCAAAGTCCTTGCAGTCGTCTACCAGGAAATTTCAGAGCACTCTATGCTCCGATAAACTTTATGGAGATGCAGGTTTCTTTTTGCAGAATGACTTTGCACCTGCTCACACTGGTTCAATGACCACAGGGTTACTGTGCTTTGTGACCTCTACTCCATAGAGGATCAATGGCATTGTCAAGAAGTCGATGAGACACCAGGCCAAACCAAGTGATAAGTGCATAGAAATTAACATATAGTTTTCAGAAGTGACATTTCTGTTTGTAATATCCTTTTGCAGAATGTCTTGTACAATATTTTAAGAACACATTTTATATTAGTTATAAACTAAATACTTAAAAAATATTTGTGTAAATAAATGTATATAATATTTAAGTTTTCAATATTTTACTTTAGGTATCGGCATAAACATATTAAAAAAATTACTCAGATGCAAATCTACTCTTAACTTATCCCCTAATAATCTGATGCTAGGACCCACCTGTAGCATGTGCCGTCAGAGCAGGGGTTGTGCACCCGAACAATAATGAAGACATGCTGAAAGTGAGACCGAATGGCTCTGGGCGTGAAAGGGTGAGCTCCCGGTTCCTGGAACACAATGGTCACAATGTCGTTCCCAATGTGGCGCTTCCTCAGCAGCTGGAAGAACAACAACAATTACACTGACTGAAACTGAGATTTGACTGAAATTAAAGTTAAAACACACACACACTTGTTTTTTGCAAGTTGAAACAAATAATTTCATTAAAGCTGAATAGGGTTCTTCTTTGCAGAGCTGTAAATCCTCTGCCTTCCTGAAAAATTGTGTGGAGCATTTGTCTCCAAAGAAAGACATTTTCCTGACAAAACAATATACTGCATACAATCCGTGTTCTCCACGTTTACCTGTTGTTTGTTGTTGGGTGTGTAAGGCAGCATTGTGGACACATGAAACATGATCTCGTAGTCCTTATAGGAAGTGTACAGGGAGTGAGTGCCAGTTGAATCCGCTGCAGAAAGAATGCAAACGCAGAATTGAAAACCATTATAATATTGCTCCCCATTCATTTGTGCTTTGTACTTTCTGTGCACAGGATGCACTTTCACCATAGCACAAACAAGTAGACAATAGTGAGCTGTGAACAAATGCCAGCCAATCAAAATTAATGTTCATTCGGGGAAAATTACCTTCCATAAGGTTTGCATCCTGTACATTGTTTTTTGATTAACAGTACAAAGGAAGCACTAGAAAGTGTAGGAAATTCAAATCATTTTAGGAAAATATTTACATCTCAGTTCAAACTGAAACCAAGATGACTCACAATGAGTTCCAGAGAACAAAAAAAATGGTCTCCAGCATGTCTATTCACCTACAAACCTCTGAGCCTCTTTCATAAATGCTAACTAATTCAACTTAGTCTATCACATAAAATCCCAATAAAATACACAAACATTTGTGTCTGAAAGGAGAAATATTTGCAAAACCTCCAGGGGTTTAATACATTTCAAAGGCACTGCATGTGTTGGAATATAAAGAAACAAGAAGGAAGGAAGGTCACATAAAATGAAGGAAAGCAAGACAAAAATAAAGAGTCTCACACTAAAGAGGCTTCAACAGGTCAGAGGTGACTGGGAGGCAGAAAAGTCACTTCAGAGTTGCAGCTAATCTACAGGTCAGAATTGCTGGCCTGTAGATAGAAACTCCTTTGTATGTGACGCCAAAAACAATGCAGTGTGTGTAATTACTTTTGGTGTCCAGCTGGGCTCTGTACTTGGTGAAACCCTTGAGGCGGATCTTCTCCCCCAGCAGCTGGAAGAACTCCTCCAGGGCGGGGCCGGCGGTCTCGTTGTTGTACATTTCTTCCTCTGTGCTTTGTCCCGCTCGGCAGTACATCACACCCACCTTGACCTGAAAACTTAGCTGGAGACCAGACACAAAAATTTCACACTTTTTCAACCTCAAAAAGCAATTTTTAGGTGATTTTTAAATCAAAGTGAATTTATGGCTGACATTCCTTGCAGTGGTCAAACTCCAGTCATAAAAGAGAGAAAGAAAAGAAAGAATACACACACTTCTTTTCAGTAAAGGACAAATAATTTGTAATCTTATGTGTCAACCTCCTACCCCTTGTTCATCCAGCTTCATCAGCTGCTCTGTGACTTTAGGGGTGTTGAGTGCCAGTCTGAGGCAGGACAGATCCAGTTCTGGGAGAAGGTACTCCATTACATCTTTGATGGGCAGACCTCTTGTGGTCCCATGTTTGGAGGTAGAAGGCACTGCATCCTCCAATATAGAACCTCTAAGAGTCGTCAGCTGGATGGGAAAAAATGCAAAGGGCGATTACAGAGAGGGGAGAGATAAGGAATCCACCACAGGTATTATTGAGGCTCTGAACTTCAGAGAAAACAGGCCATCCCTGACAACAGAAATAAAGAAGAGTGCTGTCTCCAGGGCCTCTAATACCAACTTCAAAGTCAATAACGCAAAAAAAGAGGCCATTTTGACTCAAATCTTTGGGTAAGTATAAAATGAAAGAGGTGACATGGCCTGTCCAATCATTCTGTAGCACAGAGTGTGCATTGTGCTGAGCTTGTGGGACTGAACTCAATCACCCAGCTATCTTAGCAGCTGGAACAGACGGACACTCCCTCTTCCCTGCAAGCTTGATGCTGCACTGAGCTGATGTTTACAATGGGCCACTGTTTCCAATGTTTGCATGAGGGATCAGGGGGTGGTTAGTTGCTTCAGTCAAACCTGTGAAGTTTAAATCACATGCACCTGTCGTGGAACAATCCACAAAAAAAGCTTGTGTATTGTACCTGGGTGGGAGTGCATGGCATTCAATTCTATAAACCGATTTCCACATAGGAATGGAATCAAACTCTCATATTAAGGAAGTATTATATTTAATTGAAAGCGCTTCTCACGATAGTTTTAGGTTGCTGACAGGCCTTCAGGGCTAGCGGATGCGTGTACTTCCTGAGGTTTCTCCACACATTGCTAATATCAAGTAAACACCTGAATAGCTTGAGGGAAGGTTGCACAATGATAATAAAAAATAAAAAAAGTAAAAAAAAAAAGGACAAAAACAAGTAACGCAACTTTAACTAGTTGATTATATGAAACATTGAAAAAAACCTTAACCCAGAATGAATAATATATAAATTGACTTTAGTGTATTACAGAAAAACATTTTTTTAAATTAAAGTTTAGCTACTAAATAAAATGAGTGATATAAAGTCTGCATTATTAAAATTTTGTTGGAAATGAAAAAAGTGTGCTGTAAGAGTTGAAGGCAAGTCTGACCTCGCTTGTTCTGAAGATGATGCGGTAGTTATACTGCTGCCCACGCTCTTTTTCCTCGTCCAGCTTCTCTCTGCGCAGACTTACAGCGACCGGACCCAGAGACTCATCCATGCCAAAGTAGTTCCAGTGCTCTGAGGTGCAGGAAGTGTCACATGTCCAAAAACAGCATGTTAAGCATCACTGTGTTTGAAGCACATAATTAGTTTTTAAGTAGCAAAATATTTCAAGTGTTTGTCGCAAGATTTATGAATTCATCATTGGCATCAGAGAGAGAATTTGCCATGTTTAATGTGTTGAACATTGTATTTGCCTGGAAAAATGACCTCAACTAATTTGAAAAGTGAAGAATTTCCCTCAAGTCAAAGTTGTTCTTAAAGTTCAACACACTCGAATCAAATGATGGCTCATTAACACGTCTACAGAACATTGACAAGTTGAGAAGGTAGTAACTACCTGCATGTTGAACCAGGAACAGAACTAAAACATGCAGGACATCGGCGCTTACAGACTGACTTTGGACACCTTTTGTCTATAAGATGATGATCCAGGACTTGAAGTCCAGTGTCCTGCAACCTTTAGATGCATTTCTGCTTCACTACAGCTGAGTCAAATAAGAAGGTCATTGACAGGTCCCTGGAGAACTTGACTACATACTGTTGAGGTGATTCGGCCATTTGATTCAGGTGTGTTGACTCATCTGAAAGCTGCAGGTCACCAGCTCTCGGTGACTGGATTTAAATTAACTCAAACCTGTGCACATGTTTTCTACCACTCACCTACAAAAAGAGCAGTTCAAGTGCATCATGATCTGCCCTATAACTGCCTCTTACCTTTAAGGTAGAAAAACTTTCTGAAATAGTACGCTCCCAGATCCACGTGCTCCACAATGTACTGTTTGCCCTTTTCGCTGACTGTGCTCGGTCCCTCCTTGGGTCCCTCGAGAACAGCTACTCCAGCGTTAGTGCAGTGTGTGCTCAAAGATGTCTCATATAGGTGACCTTCTCCAGTCAGGTTTCCTGAGCTGCTGCTGCCTGCTCCACCACCCACAAGTCCATGATACCCAGTCCCACCTAGCCCACCTGCGCCCAGCCGCCGCCTCCCGCTCCCGTCGGTGTTGATCTCGTTGCGGAAGCAGGGGCAGCTCAGCAGCATTTCGTTGCTCTGTTCGTCTCCTGTGTCCAAGCCTGGGCTGTCTCTGGAGCTCAGCTCTTCTTGGCTGCCACTTGGGGAGCTGTAAGGCAGGCTGTGGGTGGATGACAGAGTGGAGGTAGCAGATGCTACGGCAGCAGCGGATGCTCCGGTGGTGGTGTTCTTCCTCTTTCCTGCCGTCTGTCGAAGCTGAGTAATTTCATTGAGGTCAAAAAGGATGCTCTGAACGTCGTAGTGAGCAAAACCTTTCTGACAGACCCAGGGCTTTAGAGAGGGAGGTGCGTCCTCCATTCGACTGTCCTCCACGTCAGATCCGGCTCTTGGAGAGTCCAACTCGCCTCGTACATTCTTAAGTTTCCGGAATATGGACTCCCCTCCCGTTTCGGATTTGGTGCGTCTTTTCGGAGGCTTGTCCCTGTCTCTGGGTTTCAGCAGGTGTCCATCTGTGACGTCCTCTTGAAGCTCCTGAAGCTTTATCCCAACATTCAGAATGTCTTCTAGGTTCTCTGGAGCAGGGCTGCGCTGGTCGACCTTGTCCTCTTGATAACCTTTCAGCATTTCAAAGAAACTGTCCTTTGCGATTCCGTGTTGATCTATTGATGATGTGCTGCCATATTCCCGATGAAGAGGGGAACATTTAGCTCCCGCTGATGGCGCCCAGTCTTCTCCGCTATCTCCGCTGCCCTCCATCTCACTGATGGCCATGTCGCTGTTACTGCGTTGACGGACACGTCTCTGTCGAGGATTTTTGTGCCCAGGGCCTCTGTAACCTGGGGTCAAATAATGGTTGTCGGGGCTGTAGCTGTTTGGCGGCGCATGTGTTCGACTCATTAGGGTGTTGTGGATGTTGCGGAGCATAGAGGAGTCATGAGGGCTCAAAACAGAGCCTAACTTAATGTGACTTTTAATAACAGAGGGGGTGCCAGCCCCAGTGTCACCAGAGTGCCACTGCACTCCCGGAGTATCTTTTCTCGGAGGCCAGTCGGCCACCCGAGCTCGAACGCCCATTTTAGGCATCCCTGTGTTCACACTGCCATGGTAGTTGTCTGTTCGGGCCGGAAAAGCCCCCCCATTGGCTGGTCGTAGATGGCCAGTGTAAAACTCATTGGTGGCAGGAATGGAGCCTCCAACCGTGCACTCCATCGGTGGGCGCTTCAGGCTGGTCATGACATCAGTGCCAAAGGTTAAAGGCACTTAGCAGATGGGCATGGCTGCTTCTGGGACTGGGTGCTACTCGATGACCTCATGAGCAAATAGGAATGTTGGGATCAACAAGTCCAGAGGCAAGAGATATCCTCAGCATTCAAGCTTGCATACTGCCTCCTCAGCTGCAGCAGTCTTGATGTTTAGCATTTTCTCCACTCATAACACAGAACCCTGGAAAAATATAAAAAATATATATGTTAGGATTCTGCTGAAAAATCAGCAGTACAAAAATTTGAGCAGTGATGTTGAAATCTTGATGTAGAAATTATCTTCACACATGATTAGCCATTAGCTCAGACACCTTCATACTCCATTGACGTCACTATTGAAATTTTCTTTAGCAAAAAACGACATCCAAGTTAACAAATAAATACAATTATAACATGGTTCCGAAAAGCATATAAAATATAGGGATATTGTTGTTTGAAAAAAAAAATCTGAAAATTTCCACAAAAATGTCTAAAACATGTACAATCTGAAAATATGTCTGCAGGACTTAATGTTAAAATGGCTTTACGCTTTAGTGGTAAGAGATATTTAAAAGTTAGAGAAATGTACCTTACAGTTGTAAAGCAGTGGAAAAAGGATCAAACATTTTTTTATTAATCAAAAAAACAAAAAAAAATGTGATTTTGTATTCAGTGTTGTGGCTCAGTGCCTAGTGAAACAATCCAATATTTAGTATTAGATGGGAACCATCTTTGAACAGGAGGTCTGTCAGAGATTCTCAGGTGAAATTATATCTACACTCTGTGCCACTTTAACACATGCATATCATTTTTTCTAAGCCATTTAGTTGCAGCTCTAACTACATTTTGTTTTGCCAGAAGGTGAATCTCTGCTTACATTTTTCCAGGCCAGGCCTAAATCTTCTATCACTACCTAACAAATTGGACCAATTTGGAAATGATGCAAATAAAAAAGAGATTAAATATTTTTGCTTACTCCGACCCACCAGGCTGCTCCTGTGATCACATTATCCGCTTACTGTAAGTGCACTGCAAAAACCATTAGCTCAGACACCTTATTACTCCATTGACATCAGTTTTCATTACAAATATAAAAATGTTACAAAAAAGAATGTCTCAATCAAAAAAGTAAAAGCGTTATACTTGAGAAGAATTTGCAAAATACCATGTTTTCACAGTACACTATTGAGATGCAGGTCAAATTCTCCCTCGTCAGCCCAGTATGGTTGATGTATCAACATAAATTTGCAAGTCAAGTTAAAAGTACAGGAGGAAGAAATCTCAAACTTCTGCAGTGCAGATGATTCCGTTTTTAGAAACACCTTAGGCAAAGCATCCTCATGCAGGGCAATTCTGGAAAAAACCTGGAAGGGGCATCAAACCACACACATGAGTTAGAATGGCCCAGTCAAAGTCTAGATCTGAATCTAACTGTGAAAGTGACAAAGCATGGATATTCTTATAGACACTCTCTATCCAGCTGGCTAGGTTTGAGCTATTTTACAAAGAAGAAATTGGTTTCTAGATAAGTGAAGTTGTTGGAGAAACATCACAAATGATTTACAGCTGTAACTGTAACTTTACTTCACAATAATGCTCTAATTTTTCATTACTGGCACCCCCCTCTCTTACGTCATTCATATAACATCCCAGTAAAATACTATAGAGCTTGTGATTGTAACGTGAATGGAAATTAATACTTTTGCAAAACATCTTTAAGTATTAAAGATGATATCTGCAGCATCTTCTATCTGCTAAATTATTTAATTTTCTATGCTTTTGTTACCAGAAATTGAAAAGAACTCAATGCTCCTCTTAGGTTATTTAAATAAATCAAGTTTTCAGAGTAGATTTGAAAAAAAAAAAAAAAAAAAAAAAAAAAACCTGTTTAAATTTAAACAAAATACAAGGCCAAAAAATAACCATTTAAAAAAGGTGGGGAAAATAAACATGGAATTAAAATAAAATGGG